>PVLA01002453.1:0-269319 GCA_004027455.1 Hydrochoerus hydrochaeris
AGAAATACACATAGAGACTCATGCATGCATAGCTGTTTACAGTCTCACTGTTTGAATATATGCTTTGTATGCTTTAATTTTGTAACTTCAACAACTATTTCTAAGAGGACAATATGTAATTTATCAACTAGTGATTTCTTACTGTTTATCTTTTTTTTTTTGAAATTCTGTATTATCTCTACCCTTTACATGTTTTTTTTTCTCTTTTAAAAAAAAAGATGGCATCCTTGGCAACCCACTCAGGACCCTTCTGTCTCTCAGAGAGAAGCTCTCTTTCTCTCAATAAATATATTCTGCTCTTAACCTCCATTGTTCCTAAAATTCATTCTTCAATTTCAGAAAACACAAACTGACACTGCACATAGTAGGTTGGGAGTTTCATTCTTGTATACTAAGAAGACAATTAACTAAAATGCAACCCCAGACACCCAGTTTACCAAAGACAAATCCAGGAGGAAATGAGGTGGTACAATCTGAAAGCCCCAACAGGCCTCTCTGAAGTGTTACCAACAAAACAATTGAATGAGGCTTGAAAAACTGAAATCAGAAATAATCTCTCAGATAACTTCAGAGGTTGCCAAATACACATCATGCTTAGTGACATTAAAGCAGACACAGACAAAAAATAGATGACTTTAAGAAAATTATGGAAGCTCAGCATAGGAAAGAAATGGGATCCCTAAAGCATATTGAAGCAGATATCCAGGAGAATAAAAATTCTGCTGAAAATATTGGAAGCAGATTAGGCCAATGTGAGGAAAGGATCCAGATATTGAAGAAAGGCTTGCAGTTAGCAACTAGGAAAAGAAAGATTTCCCCAAAATAGAAAGGGATCATGAGAAATCAATCCAGAAGATGCTAGGTGAGACTAAGAAGATTGAGTGGAGTCATTAAAAATGCAGAAGCACTAAAGATGACATTAAAAAATGTTCACAGACATTATGACAGAAAATCTTCCTGGTAGAGAAAAAGAATTTGACATACACATAAACAAGGCATATAGAACTCCATTTAGCAATCATTAAATAAAAAAATCTACAGCCTGGCATATCATAGTCAAGATTTGAGAAATTTAACACAACAATAGAATCATAAAAGTTGTTAAAGAAACAAATCACCTATAAAAGAAAGCCCATCGGAATTAAGGCTGACTTCTCAGCACAAACTCTCAAGTCAAGGAAAGCTTGCAGTGAAGTATTCCATGTTCTAAGGGAAAATAACTTACAGCCCAGATTGATGTACCCTGCAAAACTAAATTTCAAAATTGATGTAGAAATAAGACACTTCCATGACACAAAACATGAAGAAATTTATGATCACAAAACCAACACTCCAAAATCTGAAGGACATTCTAGGGAGAGATAATAAGGGCTATAGCTCCATGAACAACAATAGAATGAATCCACCAGGGAAGGCCAACAATTAGAAGGAGGGGAAAAAAGGGGGAGCCAATATCAGGAAAATAACACCATAAAGATAAGTCAATACATATCAGTTATAAGCATAGATGTTAATGGTCTCAATTCATTAATCAAAAGACACAGACTGGCACAATGGATCAAGAAGCAAGATCCAACAATATGCTGCATACAGAAACACACTGAATTAAAAAAGAAATTCATAGACTGAAAGTCAAAGGATGGAAAACAATACTCTATGCAACAGGAGCCCAGAAAAAAAGCAGGGGTAGCTGTTCTATTTGCAGACAACGTGAATTTCAAGCCAAGACTAAGAGAGACAAAGATGGTATTGCATCCTCATAAAGAGAACAATCCAAAAAGAAGAGATAACAATCATAAATATATATGCAACAAATATCACTTCACCCAAATACATAAAACAATTACTAATGGACATAAAAAATCAAATAAGCACTAATATAATTGTATTAGGAGACCTCAATATCCCCCTGTCACACACAAAAAAAGATCAATTAGACAATAAAATCTATAATGAAATATTAGACTGAAATCAAAATTTTAAACAAATGGACTTAGTAGATGTCTACAGTGTTCCACCACATAACATCAGAATACACATTCTTCTCAGCTGCACATGAGACATTCTCCAACATAGACCGTATTCTGACTCATAAAACATGCTTAAGTAAATGCAAAGGAGTGGAAATTATCTCCTGCTTACTATCAGACCACAGTGCAACAAAATTGGAAATCCATGCAAAAGAAACCATATACACCCTAATGAATAAACAAAGGGTCATAGATGAAATTAAAGAAGAAATTAGTTTTTACAGTTGAATGATAATGACAATACAATATACTGAAACTTGTGGGACATAATGAAAGCAGTCTTAAGAGGGAAATTTATAGCAGTAAATACCCATATCAGGAAAATAAAGCAAGTATATATAAACAACTTAATGGTGAAACTCAAACTTCTAGAAAAAGAAGAGCATGCCAGATGCTTGTACAAGGGAGGAAATTACAAAGATCAGAGCAGAAATTAACACACTTGAGACTAAATAAAATATAAAGAATCAATGTGATGTCCTGTGAGTTGGCGCCATGTGTGGGCCACAGTGAAGACAACCAGATGCCAGCCCCTTCTTGTTAGTGCCATTTGTGGGCCACAGGGAAAATAAGAAGCCAAACTCTTCCTGTGAGTCGGTGCCATATGTGGGCTGCAGGGAGGAGATCAAGAAGCCAGCCACTTCCTGTTAGCACCATGCACAGGCCACAGGAAGGACAACCAGATGCCAGCCTCTTCTGGTGTGTGGGTTGGTAGATAAGAAGAGCCAAGTTCCCCCCAACACTTCATGAGCGACTGGCTGATCCAGAGAAACACAGGCTGAGATGATAGTTATTGAAGTAAAATACAACTTAATGCTTGTAGTGTTTAGTGTTTCACTGACTTTTAGACCTAAAGCTGGTAATCTGATTGTCTATTTAGAGGATAACAATATGCAGTATTGCATCTATGGGGGATCTCCTTCCGAAGGTCGTAGCCATTGTTAATTTTCTGTGATCTTGTTTTAAAGACTTGTATCATTTTCATTGTTTAGTTTGGTTTGGTTTTACTCTCTTTTGTCCTGTTTGATTTTATTATATCTGATGGCATGGGCAGCTATTTTAAAGATAAGATATATTATGGTAGCTATTTTGAATTTACTATTACCTTGTTTTCAAGTCCTGTATTGTGTTCACTGTTGTTTTTATTGGTTCTATTCTGTTGTTTTGTTTGATTTTCCTATGTCTGATGGTATGGGCAGCATTTTAAAGACAAAAAGAGGCATTATTGTAGCCACTGTTGAATTCCTATTATGTTGTTTTGAAATCTGGTATCACATCCACTGTTTTGTTTTGATTTGCTTTATTCTGTTTTATTTTACTTGGTTTTATTTTCTTTAAAATAAAAAAAAATTAAAAACTTTAAGAAAGAATCAATGAATCAAAGAGTTGGTTCTTTGAAAGATTAAATAAAATTCACAAACTCTTATCCAACATTATCAAAGACTCAAATCCATGAAATTTGGAATAAAAAGGGTAAAAATCACAACAGACTGCAAAAATCCAAATCATCTATACCTACTTTGAAAAATTCTAATAAGGTGGAAAACAGAAGAAATAGGCAAATTTCTAGATTATATGAATTACCAACCTGAATCAAGAATATATAAAAATTTTAAATAAGCCAATATCAATCAATGAAATTGAAGATGTAATTAAAAACCTACCAACAAAGAAAAGCCCAGACCTTGACAGATTCACTGCTGAATTCTACAACAAATTCAGAGAAGATATAACACCATTACTTTTCAAACTCTAATGAAACTGAAAGAGAAGCAATGTTCTCAAATTTATTCCTGGAAGCAAGCATTACCCTGATACCAAAATCAGAGAAGAACCCAACTAAGAAAGAGAACTACAGACCAATTTAGCTAATGAACACAAATGCAAAACTCCTCAATAAAATACTGGCAAACAGAATACAACAAATCATCAAGATCTTACACCATAACCAAATGGGACTCTTCCAAAGAATGCAGAGATGGTTCAACGTACATAAATCAATAAAAATAATACATCATATTAACACAGTCAAGGACAAAAATCATATGAAAATCTCAATAGATGCAGAAAAAGTTTCTGACAAAGTCTAGCACTCACTCATGATTAAAAACAACGTACAGAAAATTGGAATAGATGGTCTTTGTTTCAATCTGATAAAATCCATCTATGACAAACCAACAGCCAACATTATACTAAATGGGAAAAAAAAGCATGAAAGATTTCACTCCAAAAAAAGAAACAAGGATGTTCACTATAAAAAAAAAAATAAAATGAGAGAAGACAAGATGGCCGATCAGTGAGCAACAAAATACAAAGCCTCCCAGGAGAAACAACTTATTTGCCAGAATAAAACACCCTGGAGAGACCCAGACAGAAGGAGATGAATCCTCTTGACACAGGAAGAAACTAAAACATAAAAAAGTTCATCAAATACTTTGGGACTACAACTGAAACACCTAAAAATTACAGGACACAGCGTTTTCCTTCGCAGCAACCTGCCAAGTTTGCAAAGGTCTGAATCCACGCTGGCTGGCAGAGCTGCCCAAACTTGTTCCCGCCGCCACTCACAGGAAGCACAGCAGTGCTGAAGTGGGGGGTTAGTGAGCCTAACGGAGAGTGGAGCCAGTGAAGGGACCTTGATTGATCCACGGTCAGTGCTGGGAATGAGACCCCCACCATGGGAAGGGCACAACCAAATGGGCGACATTTTGGAATCAGGCAGGAGGAGCCTGAACTGGAAGCGACAGTGACTTCAGTTGGTTCCTCCCTCCCAAGAGCGGATTTGTGGGATTTGCTTGGACTGGGCCGCACCGCTGGCTAGGACCCAGTGAGCCATTCCAGATCGATTCCCTGTGCCTAGCAAGCAGTAACCGGGTGAAGGCAGCTGAAGTTTGGCTGACCTGGTGGGGAGGGGCAGGCAAACACAGCCACTGCTTACAACTCAGTGACAAGAGCAGGTGGGAGAGGGCAGAGTTCCCTTGCCAGTGTGCTTTGGTGGAAACATGGCCAACAGGGAAGGGGGCTGGGACCTCCACTGTAACCTGTGTGGAGGAAGCCAGGGCCATGACAGGAGCAAGAGGCAGGAGGAGGCCCCCAGCCCAGAACCCTGAGAGCACTGATCCAGGAGAAGGAAAAACAAGGGAGACTGAGGGCAGCAAACACACAACATCAGACATGGCTTCAATGGACATTAAGAGATATCTTTGGGACCTTGTAGATGAGCTCAAAACTGAAATATTAAATCAGGTAAAGCAAGATATAAATAGAGCAATAAAAGAAATGCTAAGCATCTCTCAGGAAGACACAGACAGAAGAAGAGAGGAACACAAAAAAAGGAGAGAAACATTCAATAAAGAATATAAAGAAAATATAGAATACATGAAGCAGATTCAAAGAGACTACCAGGAAATTAAAAACTCCATTGAAAGCTGGCAAAACTGCTTAAAAGAAACTAAGGATAGACTATCAAAACTTGAAGACAAGTTTGCAACGTGTGATCATGAAAGGAAAGATCTCTTAAAAACAACAAGGTAATAGGCAGTAACAATACAAAGGCTAGAAGACGACAAGAGAATCTACAATTTAAGAAGAAGAAACATGAACAAAGAAGCAAGAATGCATACAGGCAAATTACAAAGGCTATTCACGGAAATAATTAAGGAAAACTTCCCAAGCATGGGAAAGGAAAATGACATTCGGTTATGTGAGGCATACAGAACTCCAGCCACCTACAACCAAAACAGAGCTACACCCAGACATATAATAATCAAATACCAGAAATTCAATATAAAAACAGAATATTAAAAGCCGTCAGAGAAAAGAAACAGATTACCTATAAAGGTAATCCCATTAGAATCACGGCTGACTTCTTGACACAGACATCAGTTCAAGAAGAGCTTGGAGTGAAGTATTCCAAGCCCTGAAAGAAAATAACCTCCAGCCCAGATTGATGTACCCTAAAAAACTGTCACTAGAAATTAACGGAGAAACAAGATGCTTCCATGACAAAGAGGAACTGGGCGAGTTTGTGACCACCAATCCAACCCTACAGAGAATACTGAAGGACATTCTAGAGAGAGAGAAAAAAAATTCCAGGATTTTAGGAACAGTGGCAGAAAGGCCTCAATCAGTGGGGCAGGCAGTAGAGTGAAAGAGAAAACTAGCCAAACAAAGGCAGAAAAATAGAATAGTAGAAATGAGGCAGAGAAGGATAACTAGAATCTCTAACATAGATGGCCTTGATACACTATATTGTTAATAGTGAACCAGGATTTAAAACCCACATTACTCACACTACTCTGCTTAGATGTATTATATTCTGTTCCCGTCATTCTACCTGTACTAGATTTGAGGGCACAGACAGTAATCCTGAAAATAATAGGATATAATATGGTAATCACCCTTAATTTCCTATTAACGTAATCTAAAGCTCTGTAAAACCTACACTGGTTTACCATGACTGATTGTAATCGAATCTGGTTTGTTGGATCGCTGTTTTGTATTGATAGATTTTATTCAAAGCTGTTATGATTGATGGTGTCAGGTCTGAGAGTATAGGCAACTGCACTTAAGATGACAAGATCCATCAGAATATCCACTCTAGTTTGATTATTACCTGCCTTTGCAGTTGTGTACTGTCTACGTTTTATTTTTACTAATAATGTTATGCACTGCTATATTCAATTATACTGCTATACTCAATTATGCCTGATGATATAGACATTCTATTGATGGTAATAAGAAACAACACAGTAATCATTGTAGATCACTTTGTACTGTGGTTTTATATGACTTTTTGGTTTCATGTTTTTATAGGAATTTGTTTTGTTTTGTCTTGCTAAGTTTTGCTTTTCCCTCTAATACAGAAAGGATAGAAAAACATGTAGAGAGATTCATGCATGCATAGCTGTTTACACTCTCACTGTTTGACTGCTTTATTTTCCTACTTACTGTTGGTGGTTTAACAGGAATCATACTAGCAAATTCTTCATTAGATATCTACTTTGTATGGTTTAATTTTGTAACTTCAACAACTATTTCTAAGAGGACAATATGTAATTTATTAACTAGTGATTTCTTATTTTTTATCTTTTTTTTTTGGAATTCTGTATTATCGCTAACCTTTACATGCTTTTGTTTCTCTTTAAATAAAATTTAAATCCACTATTCATATGAAAAAGTCTTATCCACAAAGCAAATAAGACAGTCTTAAGGAGGAAAAAAAAATAACTAGAGGAAAAATAACAAGGATGCCAAAAACCGGCAGGATGGTAGAAGCAGTAACATATATCTCCTTCCTGAGATTTTATTAAATGTACAACCAGCAACCTTACCTTATACACTTCCCAAATATAAAGTTAATACAGTATCTGAAAATAATAATTCTAACTCTATAAGTAAGATGCAAATGTTCTTAAGGTTTTAAACATGTAAATATGACACTGCTTCCTGAATAAATGCATTTTTGTATTTATATAATAAACAAGATATAAATTTCTGCAGCTCAATAAAAAGACATTACTATTTAAAAAAACATACCTAGGAATTCATCTAGTAAAGAAAGTAAAAGGTTTCTACATTGAAAACTATGGTAATTTGTAAAAGGAGATTGAAGAGAATATCAGAAAATGGATCCCCCCTTTATGGTAGAAGAACCAATATAGTGAAAATGGTCATACTCCCAATATTGTTATATAGATTTAACGCAATCCTGATCAAAATCTCAACAGCGTATCTCACAGGGTTAGATAAAATAATTCTAAAATTCATTTGGAATCAGGAGAGACCTAGAATAACAAAGGCAATTCTGGGCAACAAAGACAAGTCAAGGGCATCACAATTTCTGCTTGAAATTATACTATAAAGCTAATGTGATTAAGACAGCATGGTACTGCAAAATAAAACAAAAACAAAAAAACAGACCCAAGGATCAGTGAAACAGATTAAAAGATACAGAAACAACTCCAGACATACTCAAGTACCTTATCTTTGATAAAGGTACCAAATGCATTCTCTGGAAGAAAGATAGCTTCTTTAATAAATGTTGCTATAAAAACTAGCTTTCCATATGCTTAAGATTAAAACTAGATCCGTATCTTTCACAATGCACTAAGTTAAACTGAAATAGATCAAAGATCTAAATATTAAAACAGACACATTCAATCTGCTGGAAGATAGAATAGGTAGAACTCTTGAAAACATAGATGTAGGCAAAGATTTTAAGAAGAAAACCTGATGGCACAGGAACTATCACAAAGAATCAATAACTGGAGATTCCTCTTAAAAAAACTTTTGCGCAACAAGAGAAACCAACAGAGTAAAGAAACATCTCAGTGTGAGAAAAAGTTTTTGCCAGCTACTCCTGAGACAAAGAACTACTATCTAGAATTTATAAAGAACTCAAAAAAAAAAATTTAAAAACTCAATCCAAACTGGGCATCTGAAATGAAGTCACTTCTCAAATGAAAAAATAAAAATGGTAAATATATATATGAAAAAATGTTTGGTATCACTGATCATTCATGAAATGCAAATTAAAACAATGCGGAGATTTCATTTCACCCCATAAAGTATGGCTATTATCAACAAATCAGCAAATAACAAATACTGGCAGGGCTGTGGGGAGAGAGGAATCGTTTTCCACTATTGGTGCAAATATAGACTGCTGCAACCACTGTGGAACTCAGTGTGGCAATGTCTCAAAAACTAGATCTGCAGGTCCCATTTGATCTTTTGTTCTTAGTTTCATCCAGAAATAATTAAAATCATCATACTATTGCAACATATGCACAGCCATGTTTATAGTGACACAGTTTGTAATTGCTAAATCTTAGAAACAGCCACATGCCTATCAACTGTAGACTGGATAAAGAGGACATGGTGTTTTTATAGAACTTATATTACTTTGCCTTAAAGAAGGATAAGCTTGAGACATTTGTAGATAAATTGATGCACCTTGAGACCACACTCTTAAGTGAAATAAATCAGACACACATGTAAATACTGCATTGTTTCTCTGGTGTAAGAAACCAAAAGCGTAAATAAATGTGTGATAGATATTTTGAAATAGAAAGAAAATGTTCAAATGGGGAAGGGAATAAGGGAGTGAGAAGGAGGAAAGGAAGGGAAAAGTAAAAAAAAAAAGTGCGAAAAGTAGGAAAAAATGGAAACAAAGCTTTTGTAAATGAGAATGGTAGAAGTGAAGGTATGAGAATGGGAAAAAAAACAATCAAGTTACAACATGTATAGGTATGAATTTCCTATTGATCATTATATATATCTAAAATGCACCAATAAAAATCATTTTCTTTGAAAAAAAAATTTAAAAAGCTTTAATGGATCAGAAAAAAAGAACCTAAAAGCAATGAAATCTGAATTGAATATATCAAAAGGTAAAAATAGGCACAGCGGTGAATGGTTGTAATCCCAGCACTCAGGAGACTGAGGCAGGAGGATTGTCAGAGTTCAATGCCAGCCTGGGCTACCTAGTGAGTTCAAGGCCAGCCTACACTTCATAGAGAGACCTTGTCTCAAAACAAAAACAAATATGCAGCTATTGTTGATTTCCCTATTGTCTGGTTTTGAAGGCCTATAATGCCTTCATCGTTCTGATCAGTTTAATACTATTTTGTTTTGTATGAATTCATTGTTTGTGAAGATATGGACAACTATTTAGAAGAAAACAAGAGACAATATGATAGCCAGTGATGATCTCCAGTTGTCTTGCTTTGAAATCTGTGTCACTTACATTGTTTTCTTCTGATCTGCTTTATTCTGTTTTGTTATGTTTAGTTTTACCCTCTTTAAAATAAAAGTAAAAACAAAAAAATTTTAAAAAGTAAAAACATTGTCATTTCTTATCAATTAAACTTATATTCAGAAAAATCCATTTTACTTGAATAAAAGTACACGTGTTAATTTCATGGTGTTTATAGATTATTATGTTGTTTTAAAAACTGCATTATTGAACATATTGTCATTTAGAAAGTAGTGACTTCCAAAACATCACAGATTATTTTCATCCCAAAGATATGATATGTCATGATCTCTTTCATGAATAATGTGCAGTTTATTTTTATGCAACAGCACCCCACATGTTTTGGTTTTTAACAGATGGCAAACTCTTTTTACCATGGTTTTAAGCTTGCACACGGGATTGAAAACTATTTATATGGTAAACACTTTAGCTGATCCTATATCTGGACAAGTTTAATTAAAGAATCAGATACCAATTTCACAGTCAAAGAGACTCATAGGAGGAAGCAGGAACTTGCCTCCTTGCTGAACACATGACTTTACTCCAGCAATTTAAAGCACACATGGAAATTAATGACACTATTGAGTCTTACAATAAATCCCTGAAGCATTTGTCTTGTTTTGTTAAACATTATCAAACTTCACTGTTCATAAAGCTTTCACACCCCTGGTAGAAAGAAAACTTACTTTTTAATGAGATGCCACCACATGCATGGCTTAGACAGCTCCCTTATTATGTTTAGACCTTGTTCAGCTTGTATTCTTCACTTTCTACATATAAACACTTTCTAAAGAAACGTCTCTGGAGATTTATCATCTTCCTCTTGCAATTAAGACATTAAGAACACTGGGATATCATGTGGGTAAAATTTATTTTGTTCATCAAGAACTGGAAAAAAAAGCACTCACAAATGAACAGCACTTGATTTCTCTTGCATCTGGATTTGGGGATAATGTGCACTATATACAAAATCATCACTGGAAAAGTAATGGTAACAATTACTCATGTCTATAATAATGGCATAAATAGCAAAAAATGGTCATGTGAGCGCAAAAAAGCTGCAGAACTACAAACAATTACCTTCCTGTATTAAACACAGAAAAAGAAAATCTCTACAAGGCCACAAGATGTATTAAGTTAAATAGCAAATCAGATTTGGTAGAACTGAGACAAAAGTTTGGTCAAGGATTTTTCCATGATGCTGCAACAATTTTTTAGATTTCAATAAATAACTTCACACTGGTATTTAAATGTGTAAGAAGAAAAATGTTCATAGATAGGAAAAAAAAACACTCGACAGCTACTTTAAAGGTTGGCATAGGATGAGAAACAGTCTATGCCTCCAGATTTGCTGTTATGTCAATAAGGGCCTCAACCTCCAAATAGCACATTCAGCCAAACACTAGAATCTAAAAACAAAACAGATCCAACTTAAAACTCAGTCTTGAGGCCTAATCAACAGCAGAAGGATCATTTATTTCTATCACACTAGTGTTAATGGACCAACTGTGTTAATACTATTAATCTAAGAGGCAATTTAACAATATTCTTCATTTTTCTCTTTCTAACAAACCTCTACACTTGTGTTTTATAATCACAGAGAAATACTCCAGGAAGTGCACTGTCAAGCTATTATCATACTTCTCAGGGGGTAAAAGACAATCTGCCTCTGGCCTCCTTCCTCACAAGCACAGAGGTATGCAATTAATGGCACAACAACACATACCCTGCTGGGTCCTATACTGCTTGACTCTCCTGACTGTCTGAAAATGCCAAGAAAAAATATACTGCAGAGAAACACACATGGGGTTCATGGCAGCAGTTAAAAAGCAAGATGCAATATGAATCAAAATGACAAGACCAGGAAATTAAAAGCTCACCCAAGTTCATTGGTTTTATGTTGGAAGTATAATTTGCAATTAATGCTACTTCCACCCTATGAGTGGCTGAATGACATTAGTAATAACATTACCAATATGATGGTATAAATGCACAAAGAAGTCAGTGATCCTTGGGGGAGAAAAGGCAAGTTCCAATGAAGCATAAAAATTAAGTTTATTACCTGAAATATAGCTTTATCAAATCTTGGCTTTTATGTAAAGGTATCAATTAAAGGTATCATCCTATATAAATAGACTCCATCCAATTTTATTAAAAGTTTAGTTTTAAGTGTGCTTTGTACAACTTAAACCAAATTAATGTTATAATTACAATAACTAACTACTCCTGAAAGCTACAGATAAATAATATATTGAGTCCTAGAAGCAGATGCTTGTTAAATCCATTACATGAAACAGAAACTGGACAGAGGAAGGTGCAACCAATGGTGCCAAAGAATTGAAGAGAAAGTACAAAAGTCACTATACTAGAAAAATAAATTACAATAATTTTTCCAAAAATTGATAACATCAAGGGTTTCAATTCAGATTCCAACATATTCCATGGTATAGTGAGCACTATTTATAATACCATAGTTGTGCTACTCCACGGAGTAGTAACAGCCTTTTGTGAACAGAAACACCTATGATTTTTTTTCCATATGAATTTATAGTCCTTGTCATTAAAAATAACTTAGTATGGATTAATCCCAATGAACGAGTCCATTGATGAGTTTATAGTTGAATCTGCTCTTAGGAGATGGGGCCTAATTAAAGGAAACAGGTCCTCGGGGATGTAGATTACTGGAGATATGAACGACGTACTTTTTTCAAGCTCTTCTCTCTGCTTCCTCGCTGCTGTGAGATGAGCAGCTTTCCTCCACCACATCCTTTACCATGATGTTTCTACCTGGAACTATTCACCATGGACTGAAAACTCTGAGAACTATGAGCCAAAAATAAACCTTTCCTTCTCTAAATCATTTTTGTTAGGCATTTGCTCACAATGACAAAAAGCTGACGAACACAGCACCCACAGAATATGACACACAAAAGAAGACCATATGTTGGTTAATCTAATGAATCATTCCTGTTAGCTAGAAGCTGTTATGCCTTTATTTAGTTCCAACTTCCATTCTTTGAGAAAGATCAACACAAAGGGTTGGCTTAAGTCACAAGAAGTAGCAAAAAGAGTCTCTCCTTTAACCCAGCAAAAAGGCATTCCTGCAAAAGAAAACGTGTCAAAATACAGTTCCTTCTATTTCCTTCACCACACATGCTGACTTCTTAAAAAAAAAAAAAAAACTAATTGAAAGGAAAAAAAAATTCTCTGATTCTACCATAACCAACTAGACTACTATATTTATATTTTGAAATGAGTTTAAAATTTATAATGTAAGTTGTTACACACTTGACTTAGTTGGTTAACAAATCCAGAAATGAATGATTTAAGAGAAATCATGACAAAAATGTCTCTAACCAATTCAGTATACATACAAATTTAGGATTATATTTAATCTATAAAGTAGACACAGTAAGAGATTAACAATAACTAATAATACAAGAGAACAATGTGAACAAGACCTTGTAATGAAAGTTGAGTGGATATAGTTTCCCTCTCTCAAACTATCTCACTGTACTGTGCTCATCTTCCTGTAAATGACTGTGAACAATCAAGATAACTCACTACCTTTGGACTAACTGTGCACATTTTCCTGATCATGGTATGATGCCCGTGTGATGAGATGAAGTAGGGAAAACCTTCCAAGCACTGTGACAGAGCACTAGACCACTACTAAAATTCTGATGATAGGCATTTACTTTCAATTGTTAAAATATATATGATTTTAAAGTGAAATCCATGAATACATGGCAAGAACTACTGTTAGAAATACCAGTAAATCTACCATGATATGCAAAGAATGAAAAGTGCTGTGGAGAAGAGTTATATAGAGCTCAGATTAAAGTAATTTTCAGACTAACTCATACTCTTGTTTAAATAAATGCTGTAATCAACCACTCATAGTACAGTCTTTTTATGGCACGTTTTTGGAAAATGCTTAATTTTAAATTAGTTTGGGCATATGGACCAACAACACTATCTTTTCATAGTAATTTTTTTGAAAAACCATAAGTTAAATTTAGCTTGGGCATATGTAACTAATACGTTAGTTGTTAATTTGTTCAAACATACAAATAGAAAACGGATTGATAAATATAGCATGTGGATTAACATACAGCCACATTCTCTATCAATAAAAAAGCCTAATGATAATTTTAAAAAACATTAATATCTTACTCATTTATTTTCTTAGGAAACCTATTTTAAAGCTTGGATGTGGCTAAATGGTAAAGTATTACTGGCCTAGTATCTGTGAGCCTCGGGGTTCAATCCCAGGAACTACACATACACGTGCATGCACACACACACACATACACAATTTTACTTTCCTGCTTACACTGTCACAATCATTGCACAAATTAGCTTTATAAAACACAGAGTGCTCAAAAAATTATAGCATGCTTCACGTTAAGCCTTAGAATGGGATTTTAATGATAACAAAGAATCATTAAAATTGTTGCTACTGTTGTCCTGCAGTGTGTTTAAAGATTCACTGGTGGGAAACAGGTGTCCTGAACAACCAAACATCTTACAGTATGGTTAAAATTGTAAAATAAAAAATAAAAACAAAGCAACTATATATTTCAACACAGCTAAAAACCTCTACTATACTTGCTGGAACTAGTAATATATTCTGAACTTATTTAAACCACTAAAATTGCTGTAATCAAACCTCTCTCTAAATCAGACTTGTATAAGAGTCAGAAATCTCCTATAACTAACTTATCTTTATAAGTAATCAGACAATAACTGCTAGTATATTTTAGGAACCACTAAAACTACTGTAGCTGTTGAATGTAATAACTATAATAAATCTTTAACTGCAGTTATCTTATAACCTCTTTTCGCAGCTGCGAGGATGGGAGGGAGGTTATAGTCTGAGTTTTCCCCTGACTTGGTTTAAATGTGCAACAGAGAACATGGCTTTTCCATAATATGGGAAGATTACTGAGGCATAAAAGTACAGCCTTTATTGAACCACTAACTGGTATTACAACATATAGGTGTGCTGCAGATATTAATAATGAAGAATAATTAATTCAGGGCCACTAAAGACAATGAGGTAAAACAACTCCCAAGTGTAGTTAAAAGACAGGCACCTAAGTACACTGACCAAGTCTAATTATATTCAAAGCAGCCAGGATTGGGTCCAGACCATGTGCATCAATGGAAAAGATCTGCAAGGACTAAATGACAGTCCTTGAGTCAGGTGTCTTTTCAGCCAGGTATTACAGTTCTTGTTTCAATATAACGAGTGAGCGAATTTGAAGGAAGGTGCATGTTTCACACTTATCAGGTTCCTGACCAGCCATCTGAATTAAGCTTATTCAATGTTTTTGTTTTGCTTTTTGTTTTTTCAAGCTGTGTAGTTCATAGTGACCTTGAACTCACTCTGTAGCCCAGGCTAGAACTCACTGAAATGTTCCTGTCTCAGCCTCCTGAGTGCTAGAATTACGGATGCATAGCACCATGCCTGGCTATGTTAAATGTTTTTGTACATATTTTCTTATACTGCAATTGCAAAATATATGAGACCTAGGAGATACTGTTGAGCCTAGCTCAAGTTCTCTAACACACCAGAGAAGGCTATTCTCCTATATATTCATTCAGACACTGATTTATTCCAACTACTGTATTCCTGCAAGGCATCACTCGTAAAGAAACAATTGGAAAAATACTTTTATAATAGAAAAAAACAATGAGGGACTAACATCCATAATAAAATCAACAATAAAAGAAAAAAACAGTTCAGGGAAAACTTGGCAAAGATATACATATGTAGTTAATTTACAGTCAGAGAATCCAGAAAGATTTACAAATTTTTTATGTTCAGCAAGAAAGCATTTAGAGAGTATCAGGATTAACATTACATTAAATGAATGAAATAATCCTGCGATATTAAAACAATTAATTGAAGGCACTGGAAAACAACTAAAGACAGAAACTCGAAGAGTTCATTCTTCAAAAACTGTTTCTGCTTTAAAAAAGAAGAGTGAGTTTGTGGCTTTTATTGCAACAGGGTCCTCTCTAGATATCCCATGTCAGTCAGTGGAAAACTGTTGAAATTAAAAAGTTGAAATTTAAAAGAGAAATTTTGGAAGCAAGAGAGATACTCTACAGTTGAGATAGAAAATCTGAGTATAACTTCTTCCCAATCCCTGACTGAATGATGACTTTTTCCACTTTATAGGTAGCCCCAGGGAGCTTGGAGAAAAAGCACAAAAAAAGATTAAGAGGGATGAGTTAGCTATATGTGATTGCAACAATAACCACCTGCAACCTTAGTAATTTACAGCACCCACAAATATTTATTATGTTGTATAAGATGTTTTTCTCTGTTTTGTTTTGTTTTTTGCAACATGGACCTGAGTGCTACTATTTAACATGATAACTAATTTGCCCCACAGCAAGTAATCCAAAGATGTTTAAGTAAAAGCTACAACATTTTTCAGGAAGTTACCTTGGAAGTCACACTCTGTCATTTCTGTTAAGATCCTATTGGTTAAACAGACAAGCCCTACTTCAACTGAGAGGACTGCGCAGAAGTATAAGTATCAAAAGAGAAGAATTACTGAGGAGGAGTCTTCTGGTGGCTAACTACTATGCAAATCTATCCCTCACAAAACTGCTGTGGGTAGAAATACTCTGAGTACTACCTGAGTACATTTCTTAATACACAGTTTGGGCAGCATAACACAGAAGTCTTATTGGCTTGAGGCAGGAAAGCAGAATATGGAACTGGCAAAGCAACTGGAAATTTAGATGGTTTATACAAAAAGCAAGGGGAAAACACCAGAAGAAAGTCCTGAGTATGTATTCTGCCCAAATCTTTGAAAAACTAATAAACTTTGCAGACACAAGTCACTACAAGCCCTCTTTCACCAAGAGACTTCAATTTTAAAGACAGATTAGAAGTAAAAATAATTAGGTAGATATTAACTGCTTTACATAGCAGTTTACACAGATTTTTCATCTTAAATACAGACATGTTTATTTATGGTAAACAATATACAGAAAAAAAACAAAGAAAATCCAAGAATTGCTGGAACATATTATACACACATCAAAAATTACTAGACAAGAAATAGGTATCTTCTAACTCACAACTAGGAAAAAAAATGTACCTGATACCACTTATTATATATTGGTTTTCTTAGAAAAATACTGCAAATCAGTGATTAAAAATAAATACCAAGAATTAAAGAGAAGCATGGTATTAGTAAGTGAACAGATATGGAATCTTAATAGAGAAATACAAGCTTGAAAAGTGGAAATTGGAAATCTGTAGCCAAAAGGAAGAATAGCCAAAATTTTAAAAAATTCCTAGATGAGTCCCACAAAAGATAAAATATGACAAATAAAACCAAGGTCCCTGAAGATACAGTAATAGAAATTATGCAATCTAAAAGGGAAAAAGAGAACAGAAAACTACAACAAAAAATCTCAAAAACAAAAATTCAGAATCCATTATTGAGTAGTCCAACTTATATATAATTGGAGTCCCAGAAATAGGGGAATAAAAAAGAAAAAAAGAATATTTGAAAAATTATGGCTGAAAAATGCTAATTTTCAAGATGGGAGGGATTAAATGAGAATCCATAGGAAATAATCAGAAGTATAAAGAGTACATGGTAAACAGTAAAACTTCATTTATACTTTGAGCTTTCTGTTTATCAACTCTTTCTGCCCACTGGGTAGGCTATCTCAATCTTATATTAATCCTATCAGATGAAGAGAAATTAAAGAAAAAATGATTAAGCTCTTTTTTGTTATTACAACTATATTTAGCACTTACTACATAATAGTTAAATATCACTACAAAGTTGCGATGATTAATTTACATATTGTTTGCTTGATCACAGTATGTAGATTTTGACCAAAATGGAATACTTGTCATAAAGTGGGTGAGCCTCATCTAGTGAGATGAAAGCTTTAAAAAAATATGGACCAACTTCTAGGAAGTTGGAATTCTGCCTCCAGGTGTCCTTTAGACTCCTGCTTTAACATCAGCACTTCTTTGGGTCTCTAGCTTGACAGCCTGCATATAGATTTTGGACTAACAGCCTCCACATCCAAATGCATCCATATCCATGCCTATAGCTATAATGTTTTCTCTTCACACACCCATACACACATCCTATTACTTTTGTTTCTCTGGAGAACACTAATAGCAATGATTAATACAAGGATGGGAGCTGATCACAGTTTCTGTCCTTAAGAATATTTTTGCCTAGAAAGTAAGGAAAAACTCAAATATGTGATAACAATCTATATGTACAGATTATCTTAGAAAAGTATATCTTTTGGTTGAGTAGAAGACAGGAATGTAATTATAGAATAGTTCCTAGAAGAGGTAACACCTAAGTTCAATTCTAAGGACTAGGAATTTTCTAGATGAAAGGGAAATAGGTAAGGAAGAGCATTTCAAACAGAGGAAATGTCATAAGCAAGAGTCCTGTCTTGAAATGTCTCTTGTGCCAGACCAAGAAGTTTAGATTTTATCCTCAGGCAGTGGAGAACTTCTTTGTTCAAGTATGTTATATACAGTTTAAGAATTGCAGGAAAAGCTTCACAGGAGATATATGTTTTTAAAATAAAAATGTATATTAAATAAAGATACATATTTTTTAAATAAAAAAACTTCAAAGTGATGCTTATTACTCACATTTATTCTATCTTTATTTTCTTTATCACAATAGAAAACTAAGAAATATTCATTTGAGGTACTAAGTGATTTTACAGGCCTTTGCTTTAAATTGTATTATAAATGTGGTTTCTTTTAGGGTAAATGTAATTGGTTTTCTAGTGCCACCTAGTGTTGTGTAGAAGCATTAATTATAGCTTTTTAAAAGAATACAAATCCTAACCAGGAAACCTTTAAATGCCTTTTAAAGACATTCACAATAGATATAACTTAAGGATATTCTTAATTATAATGAACTCTATAGTGGGATATTGAATATTATTCTAAAGCAAAAACAAAATTTTCAAAAGCTTCATGATACAAATACAGTTTAACACACACACACACACACACACACACACTCTCTCTCTCTCTCTCTCTTCTATTCACTATCACTATACCCAAATCTGAATCTTTTATCTTCTCTTACAGGAAGTAGTGCAGAAGTCCTCCAATTAGTCTCTGTCCTCCCAATCTTGCACCCCAATAGCCAGGATAAGGCACAGACAACAAAACACAGATCCTAACAATTTTCTGCTTAGGGTCTCCCAATGGCTTCCCGTCTCACTGGAGATAACACAAAAAGCCCTTACTGTAGCCTTTTTAAAAAGCCCTTGTGACTTATCCCGTCAGCTTTGCTGATCTTGATCTTTCTTGCTCACTCTCATCACAGCTTCTTTCCCAGCCACCACCTATTTGCTAATCCTCAAATATGCTAAGCACACCTGCTTTCAGGACTATGAATGTTCTTTTCCACCCCTAGACTTTATTCTTCTAAATGGCAGAATAGTGTTCTCTCCCTATATTCTTTAAGTTTCTGTTTAAATACCTTTGTCCAAAAGAGCTTTAGATACAGCAAAACCTGCTTGCTGTCATCTCTGTTTTTTTCTGCTTTATATTCCTTAAAACTATTCACTGCTTATTATATTCTAATTTTTTAAAAACTTCCTATCTACTCAAATACACTAAAACATAAGTACAGACTGAACATCCCTCATCCAAAAATACAAAATTCAAAATGCTCCAAAATCCAAAATTTTTTGAGTACCAATATACCACAAATGGAAAATTCCATAACATGAAACTTTGTTCCATACATATAATTTTTAAAATATTATAAAAAATTATATTCAGACTATGTATATAAGATATGAAACTAACATTAATTTTATGTTTTATATTTAAGTCCTATCCCAAACTATTTCATTATGTACATACAAATATTCCAAAATCTGAAAAAAAATATCCCAGATCTGAAACACTTTTAGATTTAGGCATTTTTGGATAGGAGATACTTGACCTACACCATAAGGAACTGAACTTTGTTTTATTATTGTTGTAAACATACTGCCTAATACCTGGCACAAAACAAGTACTAAATATGCTTTGAATAAATGGATGAACAGACATAATTGTTTAAATCTGACATTTAATAAAGTCTTTGTATTGCATTACTTAGTAGTCCACACTAATATTTTGTGACTGTAGAATATGAAATACAGGGTAAAGGATGACATCCAGTGGGGAGAAACTGATAGAGCAAGTTTATGGAAACAAATAAATAATTTGATTCAGTTTAAGAATTGGGTATTTTCAAATAAGGATCTATTTTGGAATAAGCCCTATATAAGTCATATGATTACCAAAGAATTAAATCTGACTTTCTAAAAGAAAAAAGAAATCATATAATTATTAACTCTAAGTAAAATCATGTCTTTCCCCTTATCAGTAATTCCTCATTAATTTAATATAGATAAAAATTAATCAATATAATTCATCCTGAGACAAATTTGTAATTTCTATTTTTTAACAATGTCAATTTCTGTTATTATGAAACTAAAGTCTGACAATTGAAGCACATTTGTTTTTCTTTTTATGACATATTTCCAAAATGGAATGCCTCTCCTTCCTTATTCCCTTTAACAGCATCATATAAATGTATATGAGTAGAAAATATAACAAATTCTCAAAATGACAGTCTCTCAAACAGAATTTTAAATGAATTAGTGGTAACATTTATTCACTAATTCTTTTAATTCTGACTAGTCCTACATCTTACCCTTAATAAAATACTTAGTTAAAAACATTTGTTAGTTTATATTGCCTTCAACTGTCAAATTTAAATGAAGGACGGATGGTAAAGTAGTCCGGTAAATCTGTTACACTGTTCTTTCTGCAGCTCCAGAGATGCTGGTGACCACATTCAAATGGAAAAACCTCCTTTAAGATCCAGAGTCCCTGGAGGTCTGCTTTGTGCACAATGCAGACAGGGCAGTGCAGAGAGAGGAACAAGTTGCTAAGGCTGACATAAGATAGCATGGTCAGTGAGACAGAAATATTTCTTGGCTGTGCAGTGAGCAGCAGGCCTGGGGCTGGGTTTGCAAGGTCCACCTGGGTGAGCAACAAGCCAGGCCCATAGTCTCACCTTTCTGTCCCTACTACAGTAAGAATACACTTGGACAACTTAGAAGCAAAGCAGTCAAGTGAATGAGAAGGGACTCTAATTGACATAAGGACATCCCCAGGCTGGGTGTGGCATCCTAAGCATGGAGAAAAATGTTCATCCTATATGCCACAGTCTGACCTTTGGCTTTCTCTAAAGCCTATCAGGAACACTCTGCTTACTCAGTGTGCTCCAGCTTCTCAGGCTTTTTTCCTCTCCCAAGGACCACACAGACTGTTTCTCTGCTGCAGTGCTTCTAGTCCAGTGATGGTGACTCTCTTAAGAGCTTTCAATGAAAACTTGCTGGGGCACAGGTGTTACAGGTTCCCCGCACTGTTCTTGTCTTTGCACAGTTGCCTGGATGGCATCACAGATGTCAGAGGTTACCCTTCCTCAGTCTACCCCTCCCTGCTTCAGCATGTGTTGCTGCTTCCATCCCAGCAGTGGTGGTGGCAATGTGAGTTCCCTGTGTGCTACTGGCCTCACTACTGGGATGTGAGCCACTACTAGCAAGATGTCTGTCTGACTTGCTTTCACCTGGATGCTCTTGTCTAGAATGATGATTGGTTTATAGCAGACAAGCAGATGAGACATGGCAATGAGGAACTGGAATATTTTTCTGTTGAGTGATGCAGACAGTTTTTAAAATATGTTCATTCTGATAACCTAGCAAGCCTTTCAGCGTCACAGTAGCCATACTTCCAACATACAGTAACTTAATATATTATGGTAACAAAAGGGATAAAACAGTGTCTGTTGTTATCTTACAATATTCAACGTTTCCTTCCTCAGAAGTAGATCTCTGAATTTTAGCATTAAAAAAATTCAGTTAGTTAAATGTAGGCCTTCTAGGAAGCCTCCTCCTTCTGTAATACTCCTTCCTGTTATCTGGATGTGGCTAATGATGTCTGGGGTTTGAAAAGTCCTTTAAGAACATGAGGTTATGGTTTAAGGATGGCAAGAAAAGAGCTAAGTTCCTCATGTACCACAAAACTGTTCTTAAATTACTGATGAGAGTAAAATACAAGCCATGGAAATTTGAACTTTTAAAATTACATGTAATGAGTGATCTGTAGGACTGGTTTAAACCTGACATCCACGCTAATGATGAAGACATGGGGAGGAGGTAAAGATAAGGGTCTGTTAAGAAAACCAGAGTTTTCCTTAAAAAGGTTCATTTCCTTAAGCAACATAGGACAGGAAACCATGAATACAGGAAAAAGACTACTTTTTCTTCTCTTTTTGGGTACTCTCTAGAATCTGGGTTCTTGAGAAGTGAGACATGCCTGGACTTGGTGCTGAGCATGGCTTCTTCTTATCAGGCAGCAGCCTCTGCCTTAGAGCCATGTTGAGGGAATGTCCAATGGTTTCAGACAAACTGAGTGACATGGATAATATCAGAGATTGTTTCATAAAGTGAAATTTATTACATTTAAAAATGATTTTTATTCTTAAAATTTAGGTGTCTCATTCTGTGGGCCAAAAATACTTTTTCTTTCATAATTATGATAATATGGACTTTTAAAAAAAGTCATTATCTTGGCTAAATTAGAAAACTGATGCAGTATGTTATATTTCCAAGTCATGTAATAAAATTACTGACTAAAACAGCATGAAGTCAGGTATTTGGGTAATAATAGTAGTTGACTCAATTTGGACAGCAGTAATAGCAGCAGACTGCAATTACTAATTACAGCTATTATTTTCATCTTAATCTTTCTGTGATGACATATCCCTGTAAAATATTTCCCCTTCTAGATAAAGAAATCAAAGGTTAAGGAGCTTTAAAATATGTATTTTCCTTGTTAGCTCTATGGTCTCAAAGCATGGTGCTGATGATTCCACTGCCCCCTGAGCTTAGACACATAAAGTCACAGGAGACCCACATGACTGCTTTGATTTCTTTAAGGATGACAGCAGCACAGGCTACTGACCCTAGTGTAACCCATTTAATTTTCAAGTGTCCTGTAGAGTTTTGTATTTACAGAGTGTCTGAGGGTTGTGCAGCATGGTGCCAGGCCCAGGAAAGCAAAAGAAACATAAAAGTGACTTCACAGAAACTACATTCCAAGAGGAGCTCAGACAATACACACTGAACAATTCAGCTACTGAATATATTACACAGTGACAACAGTGCAATGAAAACTAAAGCAAAGACCCAGAATACAGAGTGTAAATATAATCTTAAATAAGATCAGAGTCAGGGGTGACTCCTTTGGAGAACAGCAGTTGAGCAGAGATTAACAGAAGAAGCCATGTGGATAGTTTCAGGGAAGCCTTTCACCTGAAGGGTACAACCATTGCAAAGACCCTGAGGCCTGCGTGTGCTTGGCATGCAAGCTAGTGTAGCTGCAATCTAAGGAGGCAAGGAGAAAGACCCATAAAATGAGGCTAGAAAGGAAATCAATGGAAGAGAATGAGGGAAGAACAGCTTGCGCAAGGCCTTATAAGAGGATTTTACTGCAAGGAAGGAAGATGGCTAGAGGTTAGAGGGATACAGCCTGTATGATAAGGTTTGTAAAGAGTCACTACAACCACTGTATTGAGAAAGAATACAGTTATGAAGGTGGAAGCCAGAGGACCAGTTAGGAGGCTACCAGGATAATTCAGGTAAGACATACTCATGGCTTGGACCTGGTGGGAACAGATAAAGATGACAGGGAGAGGCTAGAATCTCATTGTATCCTGAAGAGAAAGCGGGCGGGATTTCTAATGGAGTGACAGGAAGTGTAAAAGAAAAGCTTTACAGGAGTAGTGAGTTTTAAGGGAGATAAATTTTATACTGAAGTTTGAAGTGATTATCACTCTCCTGAGGTCATCAGGAAACAGGAGGTAGACAGCTGGGCACACCAGTCTGGAGTTCCACAGAGAGACTCAGGCTGTGGGTGGATCTGGGAAACTTTGGGGTACAGAAGAATTTAGTCATGGGGAATACATAAATGTGGACATATAGTTCAAGGACCATGACCTGTGGCCTTCAGTGTTTAAGTCAGAGAGTTAAGTTAAGTCAGTGCCCAAGAAGAAGCTACCAGGAGACAGCAGAAGAGAGACCCAGATAGCACGGCATCTAGCAAGCCAAGTAAAGGAAGTGTATGAATCATCCACTCCAACATGGTTGCTCCTACTGGTATGTGCCATGAGCTTTGTTTTCTCTCCTTAGTATTTATCATTTTCTACTATACTATAGTTAGGTTATAAACATACTGGGAGACTGGAGAGGAATGGCAGCAGAGAGCTAGTGTGAGTGTGATGATCACATTAGCCCCAGTCATCTATAAAACAAAGTCAATCAATAGTTTCCAATATTGAATAGAAAAACTGAAGAACTGACAATTTGTTTAGAAACACATAGGGAACTAACAGAAAGAAACACCTAAAAATAAGGGAGTGAGTGGGACTTTAAAACAGGAAGCACAGGGTAAGGACTGCTGCTTCACATCACAAACATCAACCTATTAAACTATATCTTTATATTATTTTAAAAAACTTAAAGACAAATGTTCATTAGGAAAAAAATACATGCGTGAGATGCCTAGTCTAAATTTCTCAGCAATGAAGTTATAGTCAAGAGGCCAACAATTGCATATATTCACCAAATACTTCCTCATAAGCCAAGTAAGGTCTCTTGCACAATATATGTTATATCTTCTCAAGCGTAGGTGCTGCTTTCATTACTATAACTGAAAGGCATTACTGAAACATAAGTATGTTTAATCATTGAAAAATTTTGTCATTTGATGCTTACCAAAAATGTAACCACTCTCCTGTGACCATCTGCATAATTTTTTAATGTAAATATAGTTTCTCATTCTGAATAAGCTTAGGAACCTCTGTAAAAGTTGAACTAAGGTACTATGAGTTATTACATTTACTAGGCTGCCTTTGTAATACATTTTAAAAGGCAGAGCTAATTTTTTAATGTGGTTGTAACTTTGTGTATCTGTCTTTCCAGCAATTCATGTCCTTAAAAAAGATACCTTTATCTTTAAAGTTCAGTATGTAGCACAGCTGACAACATATTAACAATAAATAATATTTAATATTTCCTAAGTGTTGCCCTTGTGCCAGACAGTGCCTTAAGAATTTTACATTTATTCTCATTTGATTACTATTTTAGAGACACAGCCTTCTGAAGCTGTTATTCATTATTTCTATATTATAGCAAAGGAAAGGGAGACACAAAAGCTAAGTATATCAAGTTTCCTAAACACACACACACACACACACACACACACACACAGCTAATGTCAAAACTAAGATTACAAGCAATCTCTCTAAACCTCAGCCCATAATGTTTAGGGAGGATATTAATAAATATTTATTGATAGTATTATTGAAATAATAAAAACCAGTAGGAATTTCAGTTACTGACATAAAATCATTACATTATTTTTGATTGGTATGAATTTTTTTCCCATGTATATTTTAAAGGCTATTTAACAACCTCACCTTTCTCCTTTTGTCCTGGATCACTTGTTTTTCTATTTGTTTCTGAAAATTAAAGACAAAATAAATACTGTGTAATAACCATTCACTATCTCAAAATACAGAACTATATTTAAATGAAATTTTAAAAACTTCTGAGCATATAATTCAATTTTCCTAAATCCTGAATTCTTTATGCATGAAATTTATTACAAAATAGCAAAATTTAGGCTCATCTGAATTACTTATATGTAATTCTAAAATTTATAATAATTATAAAAGTCACTGAACCATACCACTGAGTGTCAGACACCATACTAAATGTTCCCAGTCTGTAAGAGAATGTTTTATCTTATATGAGAAACCCAAAGTATATAAAACTTAATAAGCAAAACAAAAGAAAGATGACAGGAAACAGGTAGATAGTTTTTGAATATGGGAAAGGGATCTGAGGATGGAGCAAGACAGGAAGGGAAAGTAAAAGAAGACCAAGGTATATATTCAAAATGAATGCAATAAAATTAGAAGGGAAAATGAATGATGTGCACTAACTCTAAATTTCTTTATAGACATAAAGGCAAACTGGGGTGGCAAAAGAAGACTCTTCATCAAAACTTTAATATTTTTATTATCTACTAAAACCATAAAACTACTTTCATATTAGCATTGTGTGCATAAAGAAATGGAACATGTCAGCCTTTCTGGACTCTTAGTCTTGCAATCCCAAAGGACTTCACACAAATGCACATGATCCACTGTGGGTGCTGCACTGAATGAAGTGCAGGTGTGTATCATCAGCTCATATAACAAGAGGCTCAACCAGTGTCAGCCTCACACCGAGTAAACTGGTTAGTGTTTCTTCCACAAGTGGGGCTACAGGAAGTGCTCATACCCACTAGCAGCCACTAGCAGTCAAAGAACATCCACGCCTCATATGGAAAAAAAAAAAACAAAACTAAGCCAACTGTGTGTTTATTATCTCATTTATATACCTATAACTTAATATCCAGCCTACTATTTAACAAATAAAAGAGCTAGTTAATTCTCAAGGGAGACCAGTTACTTATAGTCCCAGCAGGTACTTACTGCCTTTAGGTCTTCTCAGGAACAGGTATGTGTGCATACATGTTGGTGTGAGGATATGGCAGAGTTTGGGAGATTGATAAAAAATATCATAGATCCTATCCTTTTCCACAGTAGATTCAAGAGAGTAATGTGATCAGGGATGCTATCAAGGGTACATTTACACAGATCAATGATTCATGGGAACCAAGTTGCCCACATTTATCCATATGAAATGTATCAATTTGGAAATGTAAACAAAAGATCCAGGCTCTGGCACAGGAAAGGAGTTGTTATAGGTCAAGCCTTTTGCTCCTTTAAGATGCTAGAAAATTGGAAGAAAGGGGAAGTAACTTTAAAAATCTAGGGTGCCAGGCTTACCACTAAGCACATCATTGCTCACATGTTCTTTTGTCTCATGATACCTGCAGGGAAGGTCTTTTTGAGGAAAGAAGTTTAGGTGGAGAAACTTCTATATAATTTCCAAACCTATCAAGGCCAATAGTTTAAATGATTCCAAAGCATCATGTTCCTTCCACTGGACCACTTCATACTTTTTTAGAAAGAGCAATAAAAGGATAGACACATGGAAAGCTTCAGCTTTTGCAAAGAGTAGAGTTTACAGACTTTACTCCAGCTTCACATATCTCTTGGGAGTGCCACAAGGAAAAGGCAGTATATGATATAAAAGAGCTAATAAAAATGGTATATGCATAATTTTTTCTAAAAATTATGGGGAAAGACACATTGCCATTAATATTCCCCCTCACCTCACACTTATCCCATCATTCTTGACACTTTTTGGAGCAGATCTGGAAGTCCTCTTTTGTGAAAATCTTCACAAGGCATGAGTAAAAACAGAGAATGCTGCTACTGAGTGCCATCCAATGGAAAATCAGGTACATAAAAAATTAGCACATCCTCGTCCACCTATTCATCAGAGATTTGGCACCATGTAACTTCTGGTTTTTCTCAAAGTCAAAATAACCATGCAAGGTAAATATTTTGAATAGGTTCAGGATATCCAAGCTTCCACAATAGTGCAATTAAAGATACTCATGAAAGAAGACTTCCAGAACTGCTTCAGAAAATGTAAAACTGATAGTGTAAGTGTGTTCAATACCAGGGGGAGTATTTTGAGGGCATTAATGGTAATGTGTCCTTTACTATAATAATTTTTAAAAATTTAAACATTTGTTGTATTCTGTGATTATACTTCATATATGTGTATATGATATATATGTATATAAAATATTTGTTGATCTCTGAATGCTTAAAATGAGCCTTTTTAAAGAATTTTTTTAATCAGAAATTACACAATATTAATAAACATAGATTACTTATAGGTCAGTATACAATGTGTTTTGATGATCTTGTTTTCTTGAGTTTTTTGTTATCCTGTAAGTTTCAGTTTCTAGGAAGTTTTTCCATATTCTCAGCTCATTTATGAGGCTTCTTAGCTGTGACTATCTCTTATCAGATTTCTAAGTTTTTATTATTAGAATTTTTATAGTTAATAAAACTATAACCTCCTTATAAAAGAGGGAAGCTGAACTAGATCAAGCAATACTATTTGCTCAGTACCTATTAACTGAACTTTTAATATGTACCTGGAACAGCAAGTGATAGACATTAAGGACACAGCAAGGAAGAAAAGCATCAACAATCTTATTCCTGCAAGAGTTCTTTTTCTAATGAGATTATTACTACTTTCAGAAAATGTGTTACCCTCCACATCTTTCAGTAATCACACTGAGCTAATACAACTTGGGAAAAAAAATCAATCACACAACTAGTTTCTAAACTACCTAGACCAAACAGGTAGGCGCTGCTCATAAAGGAAGTTTGGGGCTTTTCACAGATTTTCCCACTCTTGGCAGGTTACAGGGGCAAAGGAAAAGTGGTTTGCATTGGTCACATTCCAAATAAAAGTGGAAGATACTGATCTGATGACAGAAGGCCCTAGACTCTTTTCTCCCCAGAAATTCAGGGAATACGGCTGCCTATGTTCGCAGAAAAAGGCCACCATCTTTCTACCTACTCTACACTACCAAGGAAAGGACAAGAATATCCCGGATCAGTCCAAGCCTGGGACAAAAGTTCTATTCTCATTGTTGTCTCCCCTTTTTTTCCTCACTTCACATCAACAAGTGAAGTTCTGAGACTCATGTTTGAATTAAAAGAAGAAATACATAGTAGATATTTGGGCCTTTTTGGTTTCAAGTGCTTAACTTTAGCTTAGGTAAAGGAGTTTTCTGTAAAAGCTGGCTTAACTTGCTGCATCTTGCACAGTTAATCATACAGTAGTATTTTATTTGCAGGACCTATTGCTTTTATAGGAGACTTCAGGTGGACTTCACTGTGCTGAAGAAAGTAACTTGACCTCTCCCTGGATGCCAGGCATTGTTCTAAGTGATTAATGAAGATTACCCCATTTAAACTTTTCAGGAGCCAGTTATAATTGTATGGACAAGGAAACTGAGGCTGAAAGTAGTTGAAGATTTTTTACCAGGATTGCAGAATAAAAGACTGATTTCAAATGCCATCCTTCATACCAGTGTTACTGTAATCACACTGTGTAACATAGCAATGGCAGTCCATTAAGTTAAAGGAAATTAAATGCTCACCTCATCCTTGAAAATTACAAAACTACAAATTCACTTTTTACTCATATTTAATGTTTCTTTATATCCAAAGGAAAAAAAATATCACATTTTTTTCTAGCATAACTCATTTTTCCCCTTTCAACACCGTTTTATCAGAGCAAGGAAAACCTTACTAAAAAGACTGGGATCTTGATTTTTAAAAAAAAAAAACCTCATGTTTCAGTTGTAATTAATGATTATGTTGTTTGCAGGAAAAGGGATGGACCTGGAGATCATGTTATGTGAAGACAGCCAGATTCAGGACAATTATTGCATATTTTCCTAAATATGTTGAATCTTTTTTAAAAAATGACAAGAGACTATTATCAGATAAGAAAGATACCGGAGGAGGGAGGAAGGGTTTAAGGAGATGGAACCACTAAAGAGAATTTCACTTGTCTGGATTTAGATACAGTGTATCTTATCAAGTTCCAGGTAAGCTGTTCACCTGCCCACTGTGCTATTTTTGTTGGACCCAGCAAAAATTAGTGAAAGTGTATCTGTACCCAGGCTCATTTGGTCTTCTCGGTCTCATAATGAGCACCTATTATCCTCAACACCAATCCTGGCTCTTGCTTCCTCCCTAGGCACCCTCCTTGCACACTTTCACGGCTCCAGCCTGCTGGGCTTCCATATCTGTCTACTACCATTTCCTTATCTCAGCCCTTAGTATCAACAGATTACCAGCAAGTTTTCCTAACTGGTCATCTGCCCACTGTGTGCCTCTCTCCTATGGTTTCTACTTCCACCTGCTTCCCGGAATACATGAATACTCCACAGGCTAACACAAGTTTCCACCACTCCAATTCTCAACTTACTCATCTGCAAGCTGGGGAAACACCCAGCTGCTCAGAAAATTCAACTTTCTAACATATATTAAATATCAGCAGAGTAGGTATGCTCAATCAAAGGGGAATGATTTATTCAAAATGGTTTTTCTTGTTTTTTTCAGGATATTTAGTGGTAAAAACAACTATTTCAAGAACCCAATCAAGTTTCCCCTTTACTTATCTAGTTCTTTGTATAGCCAGAAAATGAAGACAAGGGAGAGAAACTTCCATACACTTTTCTGCCCTTTGTCTATGCAGTCATGATGAAGTTAATATCCTTATTAGTAGGACAGTCATGGATGATGAGAATTAATGGAAGCAGAAATCCTCATTATGGAATAATCAATACTTGTAGGCATGGAGCCAATACCTACAAAAGTTCTAATCCTTTTTCTGAGCAGTGTCATACAATAGTATATGCTAAAGCAAGTAAGCACTACCTAGCAGAAATAGGTAACCAAAAGGGCTGAAGGTATTCCTTTGTAATTTTAGATGCCAAAAATGCTGTTCTCCTAAAATACTAGTCAGTATAAAATGGACTGATTACATAACAAAATTTGAAATAATGTATTTCAAAATAATGACATTATAAGATACTTCTGCATTTTATTGCACTCAAATAACATTAAACAGATGACATTACATTATTCTTAGAAAACACATTGATATTGCCTAACATGGCACATATTTGGAAAGATACAACTCATTAACTTAGATTTCTGGCATTAAAAAGTATTTGAAATTGACCACAGCATGAATCCTCAATTTCAAGTTCTAGAGATAATTATTTACAAAAATCCAGTGAAACTTAATTTAGTCATTCATCATTCTGTATCACTCCTAAGTTTCTCTATAAAAATATGGCTTTGTAAAAAGTAGTGTCCTATAATTCATAACAGAAGAGCTTAACTATAATCTGCATCAACTCTATACCACCATATCACAGCTTTAGAAAATTATTGCTTTAATTATAACTTATTTCAGGTTTTCACATTAAATCATGCAAAACTCACATGTAACTATAATTTATGCTAAAAATACACTATTTAATTTTTACCCTAAAAGCAGAAAAAAGTTTCCTTATCTTTAAAAAAAGGGGATAACAATCAAGAGGTACCCCTGACCCATACAAGCAACAACTTCTTTTGTCTATTCTTATAGTTCATGATTATTTCAAAATGATTTTGCAGCTATCTTCTTTTCTAAGGACTATTTTCATTGCAGCAACCATTTCTGAGCCAAAAATAAAACCACATTAAAAATGGAAGAAAATCTTTAGTGTAGAAACAAAATGACTCATTCCTTGTGAAATAGCAGCAGGCATCGGACTTAGTGAATACTTTTCATAAATCCTAAGTCAACTCAACTAAAGTCATTTCTGAGTTTACCTAGGATAAGCACTGTGCAGCCCCCAGTGCTCTAAGGGCATTGCTTAATTAGCCAAAGGAAGAAAAAAACATTTATGTAATATACCAGTAATTTATATAGATTTTCTACTTTTTAAATAAATACTGAATAGGGTACAGCTAAATATAACTCATATCTATGGTGCCAAAAAGCATTTTTTCCTAAGATACTTTAGCAGGTCATTCTTTTTCCTTATGTCCTGACAAGAAATGTTAGTGACCTCTCTCACTTTGAAAATAAATTAATTGTAATTTAAAACTTCCCTTGAAATAGTAAATTTTTCTAATAAAAGCTACAAAAATCTCAAAATTTTTGTTATAACCTGAATATTCAAAGCTTACAGAATTTTTTTGATAAGAGTATCAGTGCAGATACATATACTTCAAATCTTCACAGCTGATGGTGACCTCTATCTATTATTAGTGTTGAGTGCTAATGCAAAGTGCACTTAAAGGATTTCAAATCATATTTAATGCAGCATTTACACAACTCAGTCTGACATAGTTAGCATTAATTACTGATATTATATTATTAAAACCCTGTCAAGACAATTGCTGCTACATCATCAATATAATCATCTAAAAACATACACATAAATGCAGGTAAAGATAAAGCTGTGTCCCAAAAAGAGGAAAAAAAAAAAGGAAGAAATCCAATGAATCTACTAACACTATCAGAAAAGGACATGCAGGAATGTAACATCATGTGTAGTTTTTGCTTTAAAAAAGTACACTAAAATGCCAGTGGACTATAATTCGTTCAAAACATCTTTGTGTTCATTCCCAAAGATCTTGATCTGCTCAGTAATTACTTCACAAGATCTATCACAGCCATCTTTTGGAGCGTATGGTTAGGCTGGTCCTCCTGCAGTAGAAGGGGCAGTCTTTTTGAAGCTTTAAGTATCTGCAAAAATAAGGGGAAATCTAAATTAAAGGACCAACCAGACACAGACTGTGAATATGCTTTGTTTATTTTACTTTTTAAAAGCCCACCAACAGATACAAATGCTTGTTTTTTTGTTTGTTTGTTTGCTTATTTTTAAGGACATGGTAATAGAATAATTAATAAAAAGTCTCTAGGGATTATTTGCAAACCTGCTGATCAAAACCTGAGATCATCAAAAACATTTGAGAATTACAACTGAATCAAAGAATCTCAAACTTCTGAGAAACAGAAACATTACATTTATTTTTCCCACCAATGCTTTCATTATTAAGAGTTAACAAAGAAAGAATAAACAAATCTAGTATGATATTTGACAAATATGGGACAGATTTTCAAAAGCACTGTAAGATGCATTTAAAATATATTAGTTTAATGATTTTCCTTCAATGTTTAATGTTACTGATAAAATAAGTATAGAATATTTTAAAAGTAACAAAATTCATTCCTACCTGATTTTTTAATCAGTATATTCATACTAAACTTTATATTTAGCTTATTTTATTCTTACAGTGTTGCATTTATAATAATGGATTATTTAAAAAGCTGGTACAAATAAAGGCACAGACAAATATTTAATTTCTAAAGCTCAATTTTCTAGGGTTTGAATGCATATCCCAGAAATTTGTGGTGAAAATTTAATCAAAAGTCTATGTTAAGAGTATTTGCAGGTGGACCTTTTGGGAGGTAATTAGGATCAGATAGGTTGGGCTTCTATGATGGCATTAATGGCTTTACAAGAAGAGAAAGAGAGGTCTAAGTTGGCATGCTTCATTATGATATGTTCGCCTTAGCAATGCTACTGTGTAATGAAAAGGTCCATACCAGGTCCCAGGAAGATGCTGCACCTCATTCTTAGGCTTCTACGTCTCTAGAACTCTAAGCTCTTTGTAAATTACTCAGTCTCAGGTATTTTAAGACAGTTATGATATTTCCTTTCTTCCCTCTTTTCTTTCTTTCTACTTACCTAACTGTGCATGTAGCCAAAAATTTTTATAATCAGTAATTCTTTGATGTTAAGATAGAGTAAGTAGAAATTATGCATATGTTTCTAACAGAAATGAAGATTTATATGCACTAAAAGACATGAGCAAAAACAGTATCTTTCTGCATGGCAGCTAACAACAAAGTAAATATTGCAGAGCACTTACAGAAAACAGTAATGAATAAGACCTAATCACCATACTTCACAAGGTAAATAAAACTCACAAAAAAATGCTGAGCAATAAAGTGTGAGAAACTAGTCACAAAATTGAGATGAGGGAGTTTCAGTTACATAATTAATGATAAATTTAGAAGTAGACAAAAATAGTCTCGATGTGACAAGGAAGGAAGGTCAGCAACTATCTTTGGTAGAGGAGTGTTACTGAGGTGCACACTTTACAAGCACTGCACATTTTCTATAGCTTGAGTTAAGTAGTGATACGAGGGTGTATGTACAGATATGTAAAAATTTACATGCAAGCTTTTCCTAGTATATGAATTATACTTCACTAGAAAAAAATTTAAATGAGCTTGGATTTAGATTCTCTTAGAATTTAACAATTAGCTAGACTGTGAGAGGAATGAACATTTCTGAAATACTGAGACAACAGAAGTTGATCAACATACATCGTAAGTATTCACAAATAAAGAAAAAATTCAATTGCAATTTTAACAATTTAAATATAAGCTCCAGTTTAAAGACTCTGCTCAGAAGTGGTTCACTCTGGTGTAAATAACATCTCCAAAGCCAGGCCTGGTTTCTCTTCTACTGCCCTCTATCCTTCCTACATTCTGCACCTTCATTAAAGTTCTACTATTCCTGCATAAGGACTCGAGGCACAAATGCAAGAATCATCCTTGAATCCTCTCCCATCAAATTATTTCCACCTCTAATTGTTACGACGAGGCTCCTTGCTTCCCATTCATTCTACCCATCAGGCTCCCACCATTTGGGGCTTAGATTTAACACAGCTGTTCCTAGTTGTCTCTAACTTCTTTTTCAAATTTTGATTTGATCACGTGACTTCTCTGCTTGGAACTTCCAGTGGCTTCCTGTTACTTTTTAGGCTTAGATCCAAACTTTCAAGTATGATATAAAAGACACTGAGATGTCTGCCTACTTACCCTAAATTCTTAATTCTTATTTTGGTTTCTGCTCAGTAAGCATTTGTTCCACACTCATTCTCTACCAGTGGCTCAAACTCAGCTAAAAATAGCACAGTGTCATGAGAAAAGTGTATTTGTACTCTGTACCACTTCCTATAAGATTGGGTGAATTATCCCCTCTGCTGGGAGCTGTCTTGTGCACCATTCTGAGAAGCTGGTAACATCACATTTTTTGTTTTATTCTACTGTATAATCTCAGGGCAAGGACTACACTGTCAATCATGTAGTTTTATTGGTCAGTGCCAAGTTATATCACAGCAGTTGTTCAATACATACTTCTTGAATAAGTGAATGATTAATAACCATGTGCATTAGGCACTCGATAACCATTAGTTCTGTTATGGCTTGGATCTAGATATTCTCCCAAAACCTCATGCACTCATAGATGGGGCTTTTGGGAAACATGGATGTGTAATACTGGATTATGGATGAAATAAATGGATTAATCCATGGATTGTTTTAGCATAACTCTGGGTGTGGATAATGGAAAGGCCCATCCTGGGTGTGGATAGCATTAACCAACAGGCTTGTGGCCTGAATGCAATAAAAAAAGAAAGGAAGTCTTGCTGCCTCCTGTCTACTACACCATAAACTGGTTTTGCAATGCCGCTTTCTTTGGAGCCAACTTACTGTGGACTGAAACCTCTATAAATGTGAGCTAAAATAAACCATTCCTCCTTGTACTTGTGGGTGTCATGTATTTTGTCCCGGCAACAAGAAAGTAGCAAAGAAAAGCTACTATGAGCATGAAGTCAGTTTCTGCCACTGACTAAGACCTCCAGTGCTGCCAGCCTAAATCTAGTTTTTCACATGAATGATCAGAGTTTAAAAATGGTGGGTGAGAGGAAGGTCTGAGTGGGAGTTCTGGATGGATGTGGCAGAAGGAAACCATTACTTTTGCTGATCATTCCAGAACTGCAGTGTTATCTCCAATTTCAGAGCCAGGAGCAACAGAATCACCAAGAAACCATGATGCTCAGATACCTCTGTTCCAAATAATAATAAACTATAAAATTAACTTTTTAAGTTGTTCTTTACTGGCATGGTAAGACAGAAAAATAGCTAGTAAACCCATCTAGTCATGTAGCAGTAAGTACTATTGGGCAGAAAATTTTATTATATTGAACTGTATAAATGATTTTTTCATAAATCATTCAACTGTAGGGGAATGGAAAAAAAGAATCAATTTATATTATGTACAGCTACAAATCCTCTATATGATAATTGTGATCATTATGTATATCTAAAATGTACCTTTAAAATCTGAAAAAAACACTCAATTTTGCTATGTATATGTATGCTATCATACTGCTAGAAATATACTGGATGACTTAAAGTAAATACATAAATTTGGAGAGAAAGATAACAATTTATTGCACACAAAAATTTTTTTGGGGGTACTGGGGATTGAACTCACAACCTCATGCTTGCCAGGCAGGCGCTATACCACTGAGCTAAATCCCCAGCCCTCCAAAAGTAATTTTAAAAATCAGGTATTCAAGGTTTTTAACTTTTAATATCAGACTGGTCAATTGTTAGGACTGACCTTCTACATCCTCACCAAAAAACTACTGACAGGGCATTTATAAATATAAAAGATGCAAAATTTAAACTATGGGACAGCTTACTTTTCTATCAAAAATCATAAAGTAATTTTCCAGAATCCTAAGTAATGAGCTGTTGTAGATTAAGAGAAAGATTCCAAAGAATATGTGTATCAGTTTTATCACACCCAAGCAACTCTCAAAACTCATCAGTTTTCAGCCTTCATTTACTGAAAATTCTGTAGATATCAGCAGTAAAGAGAGTGAATTATGGAGCCAGAATGCAAGGATCAACTTCACTTGCACTTTTCAGCTCTGTAACCGGAGGAGGCTTATTTTGCCTTGCTATACCTCATTGTTTTCATCTGTAAAATGGGTAATACAGTACTTGGAGTACTGCAACTATTAAAAGGTTAACCCATGGAATATGGTTGAACACTTGCTGGTCATTACTATCATCTACTGTGTGGCTGATTATAATGATGATAATGCTCTCTTAAGATCAGCATACAGTATTATTGTGAACTTTAGAGAAAAATGCTATAACCTAGTTTTTGAATGATCAGGGAAAACAAATTAATCAACTTGGCTCCAAGGACCAGAAAAAAGTGACCTAATATCCAGCAATTTTTTGGTGGGGTGGTGAGGGTGGAGGGAGGGTACCTTGAATTAAATTTAGGACCTTTGGCTTGCCAGGTAGGCACTGTGTCCCTGAGCTATATCCCTAGCCCAAATTAAGCATTTTATATAAGTCCTAAATTTGAGTTTTCTATGGAATGAAAAAATTTTAATGACTGACAAGAAGTGAGGAGACAGGTTCAACAGTGGGTATTCCTGAAGTCTGACACATAAACACTGAGCAGTCAACTGACTGCTCAAAAATATCACTAACATACATCTAAGTGTATATTTTGCATAATAGTAAAAACTATAATATGAAGCAATACTAACAGTAAGTAAAACAGAAATAAGTAAGCCAAGTGTAATAATTAAAAATGACTATTGTTGACTATCAGCCTTATATTCTCTTCTGGTAATGTCAAATTACAACTGTGCAGCAGCTCAAACAAGTTTTTATGGTATCATATTATGGGTTACAACTTCCTGATCAGAAATTCCAGAATTTAGCTTCCCTTGATCTACCTCATAAAACCAGACAATTAGTTACTAAACAATAATACCCATGGTCACCATTTAGAATATGTCGGGTACTATGCACATTAACCAAACATTCATATTTATGTACTTTGATTGTGGTTAACTATCTCATCTTACTCCAATACTCTAACCATTTGGTACTTTAATTTTATAGCCAAGGAAATTCACAGGATCAGTTTTCAAAACATTGAAATAATAGTATAGCTACTTATGGTTTAAAAATATTATCTCTCTAAGCTTTGTGCAGTGGCAGTATTGTAGGTTCATCCAAGGCATGATTATTGCTAATCAAAAAAAATATGCATTATCTCTCATATCTTTACAACAGTTAGATCAATATTAATAATATCAACTATAAATAGAAAATGATTAATCCTATACAAACTCATTCCTAGAAATACTTAAAATCATTTTCTTTAAAGGAATAGAATAGTATTCAAAATACTAATTCTGTAACCTCTTCTACCTTTCCCACACAGAAACAGTGTACTGTCAAGCATAACTACAACAAACAAAAACCAGTAAAAAAATGGGCATACCGATCAACTTTATCTACCCTGCCAATCTTTTCTACATGCAAAATATGTTACTGCCTAACTATCATGTAAATTCTTAATGAATTTTTTTTCCATTCATATTGTAATGCCAACAATTCAGGTCTCAATCTAGTATTTGTTTCTGTAAATTATTACAAATGTACAAGGTATGACAAGTATCAAAACCTAAACATTCCATTCATAAAACAAGTGAAGACAACCAAAATATAGCTAAAAGTATTCTTTGATTTTTTTTATGCTTTATTTTTTTTAATCTGGAAATTTAGTGTTCAATTAATTTTACCAGGCAATTATTTTGCCAAAATCAATAATGGTAATGTCCATCATTGCTATAAAATTCACAATAAGCATAATGTGAAAAATAAGTAAAAATTGCACCATTATATGACATAAAAAGAAAAAATAAAACTAAAACAGAAATGAGAAGATGTATGCTTGAGGGAAAGATATGATATAAAAAAAAATCTTTTAGTAGAGCATTATTCCCCTCTGTAAGAAGAGAAATTTATGTGCCCATTTCTGACAAGTACAGTCAACATCTCTGACATGCACTTGAAAGTACCAGTCTTGGTGGAAGGGCTGTTCTCATTCCTTAAACTCACTGATCACAAGAGGAAAAGAAAGAAAAGAGTACAGAAATGGGGTTCACATGGCGGGCTAAAAGGAAAGTCCATCGGGTACTAACAAGCCCTAGGCAGAATGGGTTATCACAGGGCCTTGACATGCCTTCAAGAAGGACAGGGATAGAGGAGAAAAGTAACCATGTCACAAATGACACAGAATTCAGCTTTTACCAGAGCCAATTCTGACTCCATGTCTGCACTGAATGGCCTGACAATTAAAAAATAAATAACCAAACAATGATGAAAAAAATCCAAAACGTAATTAGTACCAGTACTCCCACTTACAATGGCAAAGTCACATGGTATTTTGACTTTTACTTTAGTTTCAGCATAACACATAAGTACTAGACTATGAATCAGGTATGTGTTTTCCATTCTTTTGTTTCAGCTGATCAGAATTTTTTAAATTTGGGTACTGTCAGTCTTTTTCTCCCAGGATTTTTATCCTTCACAGATTTATTTCATAATGTTGGTATTAGTATCAACAATATTTTTAAACTGAGCAAAAAAGGTAACTGAATACATCTGCTGAAACTCCATACCTGGTGGTACTTCCTGGTGTTCTTCCAGAGGGAGAACGCTTACTTCTAAAATAAAAAAGTCACAATCCATTAAATGTTACTAACCAGAGTTTAAAATATATATTAGCAATACTGTTTTGGTTATGATGATTATTTTTACATATTTAAAATATTCAATTGAATGTTCGTGAAAACACACAGTATCCTAACAAAGAAAAAAAAATCAGCTACAAGTGACCAAAATATTGTAAATTTCTCGACTGTTTTGCACAACAGTTTTTACCAAGTCTTTTTAACTAACTTCAAAATTTTGCCTGGCTCATGAGATATGAACTAAAACCTAGGTTTTTACACCACACTATAATGAGGAAACAAACATTAACATATCTTGTTTCATTGTTAAACTTTTTTTATTGAAACGTTTTTGGGGGAGGGAGCTGTTGGGAGTGCAATGGATCAAACCTAGGATCTCGTACACACTAATAAGCACAGACTTTACCCGTGAGCTATACCCCAGAAACAATTCTTGAAAAGTTTTTGACTCATAACCCTATTTTACTATCAATTAGACAACATAAGTAAATTAATTTGAAGTCAAATCTTAAAAATCAAATACCATTCTCAATGTTTTTGAAAAATAATTCTCAAGCTAAACTTTTTTTTCCTAGACTGGAGATTGAACTCAGGTCCCAGCACACTCACATGCTCTACTAGTGAGCTAGTTATGTGCCCAACCCCCAAAATACATACTAAGACCAGTCAATGAAGGGGATGTGAATTATTACTATCTTGTTTTTACCTTGGCTGCTTCAACCCAGTTACAATTAGACTGCAAGCATCGCCACCCAGTGTTATGAAGATGAATTTATTTGATTTCATCTATAAAATTATGTCACTCTGTCAGCTTTCCTTTTGCTCCTTAAACCAATTATGCTTTTCTCAAAAGTATTTTAGTATTTTCTAAAACTCAAAATATTTATGCAGCTATTTTAATTATTTTTTCTTCTTGCCTCAATTTGCTAATTATAAAAATGATGCACACTCAAAATAGAATACTTGGAAATATTTTACATTAAAGGAAACTGAAAAGAGTAACCAAACATATTTCTACTAACAACTGTTAATACATTACGTTTCCTGTTATTTTCTTCACTGTAACACTAAGAAAGCTTTTATTATTCCAAGTTAAATTAAATTTTCATCTACTTTTATTCTGAAAAACATATATTATAAAAACTTCTCTAGAATTTTTGATATATGATTTATTTTTATTATTTTTATATGATCTTAAACATGAAATAGCAAATTAATTATATAAGCACAACCCGAAAGCATTACCTATTTAATAAATGTAGCCCACTTCTTACCCAAGGTCTTTTTGAATCCATTTCATTTAGTAAGGTTTTCTCTCTTACCAATTATTCCAATGACTTCTGGGAAGACCAACAACATTCTCAGTGTTGCCAAATGTGATGGACAATTTCCAGTCTTGGGACTCATGGGTCACTCACCAATATGCAACGTGTTCCATCTTTTTCTTTTGACATATTTTCCTCCTGACTCACTGGTTGTTTATCCTCCGTTCAATTTTACAATGATGGAAGTCCTTAGCAACATTAGTCCTGGGACAGTCTACTCTCTTAGGTCCTTGCTTCCAAAGCAACCATACTGGTTTCGATGGATTTATTACCACCTCCAAGATGATAGAATGCAAACATTCATATCCATTTCAGATTTTGCTCAATAAGTTGATAGTGGTATATTTAACTCCATACTTAATACTTCCACTTGGATATTTCATATAATTTTCAAATTTAAAGTGTTTACTGTGGATCTTTTGGTTTTCCCCCCTAAAACAGTTTCTTTTCTTTTCTTTTTTTCTTTCTTTTTTTTTTTTTTTTGTCTTTTTTGAGATAAGGTCTTGCTATTTGATTCAGGTAGGCCCTTTGGCTCACTTTGTAGCCCAGGCTGGCCTCAAACTTGCAATGATCTGCCTCCCTCAGCCTCCCAAGTGCTGGGATCACAGGAGTGTGCCACCACAGCTGGTTAACATAGTTTCTTCTATATTCTAGCTTTCTTCTCAATAAATACCCCCATTTACTGGAAATTATGCAAACCAAATAATCCTTTTATTCCCTCTCTTTGGTTCACAATTGTCGATTGTAAAATATATCTAAACAGAATTCAATAGAGCTACAAAATATATCTAAACAATTCAATAATAGAGCTCTTGTGAAGCATGTGCAAGGCTCTGGGTTTGAAGAAAAAGACAAAAAAGCCACATATAACAAGTTCAACACTCTTCTTTCCATTCCCAATTTATAATCTCACTCTGGCACAATGCAGTCAGTCCCCTAACAAAGTGGTTCCTGCACCCATTCTTGTTCTATTCAATCAAGTAATTCTTCAAAACATAAGTCAGAATAACTCTATACTTTAAGTATTTGCATAAATTTTTATATCACTTAGAATATAATCCAAATTCCTTTGAAGGTCCTAACTAATCTTCTCTTCTTTATAATTCAAACCAATTTGAGTTTTGTTTTCTATTATCTGCAACTGAAAATAGCCTTTCTGACACAGATATATAATAACAATGACTTAATTATAGGACTGATTCAATGACATATGGATTTTTACACAGATCACCCTAATAGTAGATGAAAGATGAATGTGAAAGTGGCAAGAAGACCAGCTAACGGGTTACAGCTATTATATAGCAAGATGAGGGTCAAAATAGACTACTAGTATAAGAGCTATAGAGTAAAAAACTGGATTGGAGAAGCACTGAAGTCTATTAATGGGACTTGGGTTTAGCTAGACACAGTGGGAGAACAGAACTCAATAATGTGTACCATGTTTCTGATTTACAAAGCCAAAGATGTACTGATACAACCTGCTAAAGCAATAGAAGATGAGCAAAGAGGAAGGCAGCAGGTGTGGAAAGATGATGAATTTACTCAGGTACTGAAAAGCCCATCAAAGAGGCTGTAGATACATGGCTCAGAGCCCCACAGTGCTTCCCTTAGTGGTTTTTCAGCTTCTCAAAATCCCTGAAAATTTCAGGGGAAAAAAAATCTGTATCTAATCCAGTAAAGATGGGATCAAATTGTACATGACGATGTTGGCTGTTTTATGTAAAACATTGGTAGGGGAGATTAGATTAAGTTCTTCCTGTGGATTTGGGTTTCCATTTTCTGATTCTCACTGAATAAAAATAGACTTGGTGTTATTCTCCAGAAAATTAATATTGCTTATCGATAAATGAATAATGGGAGGTGGGAGAAAATCTCAACTCAACCCATCCCAGTTATGTAGAGATAAATTCTACTGCAAACAGGGAGCCACAGTGTCCATACAGGGGTCTATCCCACAGCTAAGTTGACAAAGAAGGCAAACTGAGGTCTCCCCCTTCTCTCCACATCTATCTTCCACCATTTCTAAAACTATACCATTATTCAGTCTGTCAAACAAAGTTCAAAAGCAGTTAACATTTATCTGGAAACATAACTAGGTGATGTGGCACTTGTGTTCAATCTCCAACAAGTTGAAAAAAAAAAGGTAGTGTTTAACTTGAAAACTAACAACTAGCTGCTCAACAGTGAATGCTACAAGTTATTCTATGGGCAAAGTTCTCCCTGTTTCATGCTTTGGGTGGCAGCCCACTACTGTGAAAGCACTCTGTTCATATCATGTCAACTTCAAAATCCAGGGCTCAGCCACTGCACCATGGACCGGGCTAGCCTGGCCTCACCTCACCTACTCCAGTTTCAGCCTATCATTCGCAAACTAGTACAAGGATTTTTCTCTGGTCTCCTCCTTCAGGTCTACTGTGAGGAGCAATTAAAATAGTATATGTGAATTTTGTAGCTTTTAAGAATTAGGGAAACCTAAGTTAAATGAAGTGTCACTACTTAATACAGTATATACAACTATTTTTATTTTTCAGAAACCATTACCTCCCTTTCTAAAAAAGGGGAATCCATTCTCCAGTTGAATTACAACATAAAAGACCCCACTTTCAAGCCATCACTGCCCACAGCTACCCTTTCTCACCAGACCACTTTCTCTAAACTGATCTTGTACTCATTCAGGGCAATCATCTGTGCTGTTATTAGTTATTTCCACAGTAAATTGTTTTTATCACCATCCTTATACTTCTCATAATCTTTAATTACTTTATTCATCTGTTTGGTCATTAGAATACCAGCCCCAATGGAAAGAGGGATTCTAGTTCATTCACTTATACTCCTACCTCCCAAGAGAACACTATACACAAGAAGTAGGAAGTGTTCCATATATATTTGTTGAATAAATAAACATATGTTTAATATAAAAAGTTAAAAAAAGTAAAACCATTTCTATAAAATGAACTTACCTTCTAAAATCATGTTTGAATCTTCTATGGCATTATCTAAAAACAAATAAACACATATTAACTCAGTTCCACTCAGATCCCTTGATCAACTAATATCCACTCAGATATATAAATGTTGCTTGTTTTTAGACTTGATCTTCTTATGGATGGATTCAACAGTATCTGCATCAATTTTAATTTCTAAATTATAATCAAAGAGTGCATCATGTATTATCCCTCATGAGACAGAACTTGCACTATAAATATAAAATAAACATAAATAATGTTTATTGTATTTGCAGGTTCTATAACATTCAACTAACCAAAGATCTTAAATATTTGGGGAAAAAACTGCATCTGTACTGAAAATGTAGATTTTTTTGTCATTATTTCCTAAACAATACAATATAATAACTACTGTCAATAGCATTTAAATTGCATTAGCAGAACAATGTAGACGTGATTTAAAGTTCATAGGAGGTATGCATAGGCTACAAAAAAATACTACACCATTTTATATAAGGAACTTCAACATCCTCAGATTTTGATGTCTATGGGACATTCTAGAACCAATTCCACCACAAATGCTACGGACAACTATAATGACAATCACCAATCAATAGTTTAATTTCTTATTTTGTCTATTATTTTACTCATGTTATAAAAGTTCTAATATATGAACTTAAGGGCTGATTTGTAGGGAACATCTGTTTACAGAAAAAAACAACATACCTGAAGTTTCTATCAGTTTATTTTCTGAAGGTTCATATACTATAAAGCAAAAAAGAAAAAATAAGCCTTTAGTACTGCATGACTTTCATAATAACAATAATTGAAAAAATTCATTCCAGGTGTCAGCCTGTGTCTCATTTATAAATACCTGAATGTATGGGATTGGTCACTGCAAAACACAGACTACAGAATAGGACAGGGGAAAGTCTGATTAACTCAGTGAAATTCAAATAGGCCACTGGGTTCAAATTCCAAATAGGCCACTGTTTGGCCAGAGGAGATGGCAAAATCATATGCTTCCTTTCTAAATGGTGAGGAAAGCACAAGCTCCTCCCCCAATCACTAACTCAAAGTATTGAATAAATTCTTTATTCCCAAGTGGCACCAAGTATCCTTTTTAAATGTTCTTCACCTTTGTGATTGAGTGTGGGAGACAACCCCAGTGATTCCTTTTGAATCCAAAACAATTACTGTGACTTTAATTATTTGGAGACTCATTTCCTTATACTGATAGGTAAAAAGCTTGCTAGGATATTTTCTTCTCTCTTCAATTGGCTCTAAGCATTGCAAATAAGGTTAGCTGAAGTGCTAACATACAATTTCTATAGCCGACAGACAGTCCTGTTTCCTCACATAATGTTCTCCCTACAATACATATGTACAGGATTGAGCATTCATGTTAGAGGAAATAGCTCCAGGAATGTCAACTGGGTAAGAGCCTCAAGATAGAGGCTATGACTTCCCAGGGCACAAGAGTTTGCATTTCAGAACCAAAGCATAGCCCCCTAAAACGATTCCATTGTTACCTAAATTGGATTATGTAAATTGATTCTTCCACATATCTTTATCTCTGCAATCCATAAAGATGCCAATCTTGCACCTGGTCAGCCAGTGGAAATTACTCACGTAATCATATCCCCCCCCACACCCATCCTCACTGTCACTCATCCCTGAGCCACCCCACTTTATTCACAAGATAATAAATTCTGGGAGAGGCCTAGGATCAAGGCCTTTGTCTGCATGTCCTCACAAGGATTGGACTTAGGACCCTTGGCTGCCCTTAACTTGGAATATGTCTTGGTGTTTTACTCTTGCCATGGGTTGTATTGGTGATGGTAGATTAGAATTAACTTGCTGGGATTCCAATGACATCTCAAGGGATTACAAATATAACTTTTTGGATTGTGAGGAAAACTAGAAAAAGTACTATAATACTTGGATGACTGAACTCAAATTTGGGGTTTACAAAAGTTGAGGTTTTGGGTTAACCAAAGCTTGACCATTCTAATTACCTGAATCTCAGTTTTTAACCAGGCAGATTCCCTACTCTGTTGAGGGAACAATTCAATATTCAACAAACACCCCCCACTGTTAGCCTCTGGGAAGGGGTTGGCAGGCTCTTAATTCACCATGGTAACCAGAGCCTGATGCCCAGCCCTGCTCTCTTTGGTTGGCAAAGAGCTTGGAGCAGCTATGTTCCAGTAAAAGGAGATGCTCTGCCCTGCTCCAAAGCCAGATCCTCTTTGCAAACCCTTCCCCATGTCCAGGACCAGCAGCTTCCTCAGCAACTGATAATTCTAGAATACCTATTTTCTCATACATTAAGGACACACATTATTTTTCCCTAATATTCATAACTTTATTATTTTTTATTTATTTAGTAAAGGAGGCTTTCTGAGCACCTATCTTTTTGATATTCTCAGAATTGGAGCTAAATCAATGTTCTTCTGATGCTACTGGAAGGTGGAGAGATAGGAATGTGTGTCTATACCCTTACCCTAAGCAGAATCAGTATTTAAATACAGACCTCAAACACAAAACCAGCCCAGTATTGGGCCCTTTTCCCTTTACCCTTCTTCTCTCATTTTACAGTTCAATATCTTCCTGAGAGTCACTGACATTTTACTTTGATGGTTCCTCTCCTCGCTTCCCCTCCCCCAGTCATTACCATCTGTCTTCCACCCAGAGCACATCATTAAGAAGGCTCTTGCTGGGCAGACCTGGGAGAACTTCATTAAATTTGATGTATGCTTTCCAGTCTTGCCTTGTTGGATCTCATAGCAACATATCCTCTTCCAAACAAGCTTCACTAGGCAGTCTTTCATTTCTCATTCTCAATCTTCATCATCTCATACTTTTTTTAAGCAGGTGTTAACAAGGGCTTTGCTTAAGCCTTAGTACCTTATCTCAGCCTCCTCTATCCCTTCCAGGATCTCACAGCTTGGTTTAAATGACTCTTAAAACCATGAGTTGCACTTTTGAGACAGACAGACAGACAGACCATCAAATGACTTCTCTGGCCACTCCTCTTAGATGTCTCATAGTAACATCATTATCAACAGGCATGAAACTGCACTCCAGTCCCTGTTCCTGTCTTCCAGTGAAAAAGTGCTACCAAGCAACAAGCTAAAAGAGTGAACACAGTTCCTGGGACCTTGCTCTTTCTCTAGCTACCCTATATATCAAACTCTGTCAAACTTACCTTCTATGCATTTCTCAGATTTGACCATTCCCCTGTATTTTTGCTGCCACCACTCTGTTTTAAACTACCATTATCCCAGTCCAGTCTGCCCCCTGAAACAATTCTTGTTAAGATTTCCCAGGAGGCCACCGTGGTACTAGACCACAGTCATGCTTTCAGTGCTTTTTGCACATGACCCAAGTAGCCCAAGATCCCAAAGAACATTGCCTTTATGAAATCTGGTTCCTTCAGCTTCTCTTTTAGTACAGATTGGAGTTGGATGACACCAATTACATATCTCTTCGTATCTATTCTTGTATTTCTTGTCTAGTTCTCTATGTCTGAACTCTGTATTTTCTAAGTGTAGATCTGATTTTGAAATGCCCCTGTGTGGCACCCTAAGGTCAAAATGATCTCCTTGACTTTGCCTATAGGAACCCTTTGGACCTGGACCACCTGGTCACCTTGGCTACACCTTTCTTCTCATTCTCATCTGTTCATATCAGAGACTTCTCAAGACTTTAGCCACCTTTCATCTCACCTCTCCAGCTGCTTCATCTTCAGATGTCTCATCCAGAGACCAGTTAATGTCTCTTTATTCTAAGATGTTTGTTACAGACTATGCTGATCCTCACATCTATGATAGAACCCTACCCAGAAATTCTTTATTATTTTCTATCTCCTTGCTAAAATATGAAGTCCAGAAGAACAGGACCATTTGCTTCCTCACTAGGGCTACTGTGGCGTTCTAGATAAGGGACACAAGATTTTATAGTTTATGAACAAATAAATCAATTGGACAGCTAAGACTGCAAATTTACTTGCTAGGTTTGAAGTTTTCCAGCATATTTGTGATGTGAATAGCTAGTATCTGTTAACAGTTCTATCAAAGCATGGTGTGGGAAATGAACAGTTTAACACAGAATACTGTATATTTCCCTTTCCCACTAAACTACAGTTTTGCTTCACTTCCACTTAACAACTTCAATTACATGCCAGTTACTTAGTTTTCAGAATTTGGTCCCTGAATTTCCACAAAAATATCTTTTAATATAGTGAAAAATCTTCTGTTTTATTAGATCAATTGTGTTTGAAAAAGTTTATGTTCTATATCAAGATGACTACTCATATCATCCTACCAAATCTTGATGCCCCCTTTGATTATACTAATTACCTTTTTGTTAACATTTTAAACTGCATTTACTATAATAATCTATGAAAATATATGTATTTTACATCTTCTTTAGCATATTAATTTTATACTTTCTAACAAGTTTGATTTTAAATTCCTCTAGATCTAGCCTATAAAATACATTCCAAACTTACTGTATTTTTAAAAAACAGGACAAAGATAAGGAGAAATAAGAAAAGAATCTCGCCAGGTATAGTAGCACACACCTGTTATCCCAGCACTTGGAAGGCTGAATCAGGAGGATCATTATGACTTTGTGAACAGCCTGGACTACAAGGTGAACTCAAGGCCAGCCTAAACTGCATAGCGAGACACTGTCTCAAATAGACAAAAAAAAAAAAAAAATCCAAATCCCACCTCTACATATAATTTTCATTTCTAAATTTCTAACTTTTCCTCCAAATTCAAGACTGGAAAAATTTAGAGCCAGTCTCACTGGCCAACTTCTTTAATTTGTTATCAAAAGGATATAAACCTGAAGATGATCTAAAATTCTTTGGATTTGTACTCCTTTAGCCACTATGAATCTTAGGGCCTTAACTCTTAAACATTTACCTAAAAATTAGCACATCAAGTCTACACACAGGGACTTCTAATTTTCTTCAATTGTGATTCACCGGTTAACATGAAATCACAAACTCTTTTGAGTACTAAAGCATCCAGAACACAGAAAGCCCTCTCTACTCAACTTGACCATGATGGATTTCTTTATCCTTCTGGCTTTATACACAAAGTTATACTCAGTTGACATCTCTTTTTTGACACAGTAAATTTTAAATATACCAGAAGTAAAAAAGATACACATTGGCTTTTATCATTTCTTAGTTACACAACTGAGCAAATTATTTACTTTCTATAAACTTTATTTCCCTCAACTTAGAGGCAGGAAAAATATAATCTATTTCATGGAGTTCAATAAAATAGTATATGAAATGCTTGGAAGATGAGAGCTATAACAAATGTTTAAATCTGAATAGGACTCTACTCGTGCCAAAACTTTGACAGAACTATTTCTTCCACCCTTCTATTAAACCTGAAACTGAATTTTTCCTAACCATTCCCAATATGACAAATCAGTCACCTATGAGAAGAGGATCAATTTATGGAAGCAATTAGACTAAAGTATATGCTCATGAATATTTTAAAGGAGAGATGACTGGAAAATAAGAGGTTTTTTTAAAAAAAAATTTGTAATTGCCCCTAAAACAACTTGTAAAAAGTTTAAGAAATTATTCAGACAAGGGCAGAACCACTACTATAGTTAAACAATCTCCCCCTGTGAATTCTCTGCAAACCATCACCATTTGGATGTTTTAAGTTATGGTATTTATAGCTTAAAACATAATTCTCTGTAGTTTATAGTCAATATACAGTTACAACACATATTTTAAATTTAAGAAGCATTTCCAAACCTTGTTCATCATAGTCTTGATATGTTACAGTATCTGTGAAGGAAGGAAAGAAGCAAAATATGAATTAATGTCATTAAAAAAAGCTTAAGCTTAAAAAAATCCCTTGCAACATAGATTTCTTCTAATTATCAATGATTGTACTGACAGTACTAAATATTTTCCCTAAAAACAGCAAAAGAAAGCATAAGGAAATGATATTCATAGAATTCCTCAGAGCAAGATATAAGTTAAGATTTACCATCTTGTCATGGTGGTGCTGGTAGATAAGGTGAAATATGAATGCCCAATACAGTGGACCCTCAACTTACAACTGGTCTCATATAAGAACAACTTTGGGTTACAACTGGAATTTTGGGTTTCACTTACAATCAAAGCTAGAGTTATCACTTCAAAGTCAGCCACTTATGTGGTTATAAAAAAGAACAACTATTTCTAAAATAACAATATGTAATTTATCAACTAGTGATTTCTGTCATTTTTTTGAAATTCTGTATTATTTCTACACTTTTTTCTGTTTTGCTTTTCTCTAAATAAAAATAAAAAGAATCAGGATGCCAGAAAAGCAGATGTAAGCATATGTGTCAGTCTGAGTCCAGATGCACAATTTTGTGAATGTGATCAGTCAGTGCTTTATATAATTGCTATGATTACTGCTATCAAAGTAGTCCCAAATATTACTCAATTATATTACAGGCAAAAGATCTGTATAAGGAAGCTAGTGTTGCTAACATTGTTTCTCAAATTACTGAATCACAATCAACAGTTTTAGACAAGGGCAGAAAGGCTATTACTAGTCTGGATAAATGAAAGGCAGATGGCAGGTTGTAGCTTAAAGTTAGCTATCATTTGCTGATCCATTAGCTTCAGTAGAGGAGTTGTATTAGGGAGGAGGAATTTAATTGAGAGCCATGGGAGTTCTTCAGGCATCACTACTCAGGTTTCTAATTTGTGAAAAGTTGATATCTAACTTTAAGAAACTATACACCAAGGAGCAGTTCCTGACATAATTCCAGATGATCTCAGATACAGATTTAACCCTTAAAAAGCTCTGGAAAGTACATTACAACATCTTTTCCTATGTAGAGTTAACTGAGAAATGCTGGGCCAATGTCTCTCTAAGGACACTCAGATCTGCTGAAAGAAAGTGTGACCTAAACTGAGAGACTGTGAAGGCTGTGTAGAGGAGCCTGAACCTTCAAATGACCATGTGGTTGATGAACTGTCACTATAGCAGAGTCCATAGGCTTGCAGGTAGACAGTGGTGATGCTGAGGAACTGAAGGAGGAACACTCAGAACTTTCTACAGAGGAACTTCAGCAACTTCTGGCTAAATAAGAGTGGAAGCTGAGGAGCTTTCCAAAGAGGGAGTGTATCAACAATCAATGCAGGGGCAGGGATTTAGCTTAGTTGCATAAGCGCCCGCCTGGCAAGCATAAGGTCATGAGTTTGATCCCAGGTACAAAAAAAAAAAAAGCAGCAAAGTTCTTCTGAAATAAAGAAAGCTTCAAAAAATGGACAGAGCTACAAACATTTGTAGAGAAAATCCACCCAGATAGAAAAGCCAACTGTTCATTTACTTGCTAAATGACAATGTTATGTCATACTACAGAAAAGTGTTAAGGAAAAGACAGAAACAGGCCACCTTAGACCAGTTTTTATTTCTGAAAAGAATGAGGCTTAGTAAGCCAGAAGCAGGTCCTATTGGGCTACAGACTATTTCTAGTACAGAGAAGACACCAGAGACACAGATTCCTAATGTTCTTATGAGAGGGCACTCTCCTTCCAAACAATAACTACCTTCCATGTCATTCTTCCTTCCTGGAAGTGACAGATGTCAACTTGAATGGTGAGTACAGTATGAAATTATTGTTTCTGATAAATTAAGCACATTTTATAACTTTTGGGAGAATATACTAGGAAAACTATTGGTGTTTCTGATAAATTATGCACATTTACAACCCTCTTTTATTATGAAAAGGTTAGTTAAGGGGTGCTTTGGGAGGTCTGGAATGCATTATGGATATTTTCATTATCCCTTATGGGAAAAATAGTTTTGACTTACAACCAACTTGAGTTACAATCATCCCTCACAAATCAATTCAGTTCTTAACTCAGGGGTTCACTGTATTCTTTTAATGTTAATTTTGGTACCAAAAAATCTTGTTAAAATCACTTGTCTATTTCTCTGAAACAAAAGCCATGTAAACATAGTGCTGCAACTGAAAAACCTGAAGTAACATTTGAAATCCAATGAAAGTGGTTCCTTGAAGCCAGGTGTGGTGGCACACACCTGTAATCCAAGCACTTGGGAAGCTGAGGCACAAGGATCATGGCAAGTTTGAGACCAACCTGGGCTACAAAGTGAACTCAAGGCCAGCCTGAACTGTGTAGCAAGACCCTGTCTCAAAAAGGAAGCAAAAGAAAAAGAAAGAAAGAAAGTTTACTCAATACCTGCTTCTTGGTACAATCTTTCATCATCTACTAGTGGTTCACTGGAATCTAAAATGAAAAAATATTCACATTTGCCAACATGAAAAACTAAACACCTACAATTATCAGATTCCATTTTTAAAGATTCCCAGTCAAATTCTCCTCTATAACATCTTATAAGACACATACTATTATCATTTAATAAAATTTAAACTGAACAAAGTTTTAGAATTTGTTAAGTTGCAAAGATGGAAAAAAGTAGGCCTAGGATTTTCATCCAGCCCAAGCCTACTATACTACAATGTCTCTTTAACGTCTGTGTACAAAGACCAAAATTAAAATGGTGACCAGAAAAATATATTTCCTTTTCTCTACATTTCCTCATGTAATACTAAACTACATTCAGAAATTTCTATAAATATCTACAGAATAAAAAATTATTAAAAATGTTATGAACAGACCCTGAATTGAAATGGCCTTGACTAATGTCTCAATCAGAAATATAAATCATTTAATTTTACACTGACAAACCTGAGTTTTCTTGGTCATATATTATCTCTTCCACATCCTGATCATGGTCTTGTAAAACTATAAATTAGGAAATAATTAGAAAATGTAAAATATGTCTCAAATGAGGATTGTATGACATTAGAAACTAGAAAATCACAATTCCTGATAATGACAGGAATGTAAAATCAAAACTCGGTGACAATAAATCATGTTTATTCATGGAACCAGTATTTACTAACCTCACATAATATAAACAGAAAGATGAATTTGATATAAGGATATATAATCTAACCACAAAATAGTGGAGCTGTATTTTCATTCAGTATAATAGATTCAAGTACAGTCAGCAAATATAATCAAAGAAAGACAAAAAGCCAAAGACAGCTATACAGAAGAGTCCTCCTCCTACTAGGCAAAAGAACCTGCCACAATAAAGTATGGGCAAGCACACACTTGGCCCGCACATAGTCTTAGTACCTAAGTCCTCTGTATGATACTTGTCCCACAAGAGAATACAGTTTCAGTGTTTATAGATGCACAGTGTTAAAGTACTCAGGCTCTAGAGGCCAGAAAACAATACTAAAAAGTACTCAAACACCACTGAAAGGTGATGTGTCCATCTCCTTCTAGGCATGTGATACATGACAAAACATAATTTTGACCCTTTATTGGCTTTTTAATTTATGGATAAAATGCATGCAATTCCATTGCACCTTTGACCTAATAATCCTACTACCAGGAATTCTTCCACAGAAAATACACTTCAAAACAAAAATTACATTCACAAAGATGCACTTATATAAAAATACATAACATTATTAATTATGTATCACCTGTGATATATTAATTTAAAAATATTAATAGATAAGAGATTTCTATACTGATCACAATGCTCTGTTAAAGGAAAAAGTTCATTCTAATTAAAAAAGAATAATATAAAAGTCTCACCTGTCTCTTCCATGTGATAACTATCCTTGGTGTCTGGGAAAAAAAATTGGATTGGTATCACTATGGTAAGAAAATGGTACATATATAATCTGCATATGCCTATTTTGAATCTATGCTTATTGGTATATATTAAAATCAAATAATTATTAAAAAATGAGAATATCTATTAAATATCTACTTATCATTAGAACTACATTCAACATTCTCACAAGGTTGACAAACGCCATAACCTGAACTAAAGACAGTGATTTATACAGTGACACAGACACAAACACTGGACCCAGGGAAAGTGCTAATTCCTGATCCACTTTACATTCCATCTTCTAGCCCTGTCCTACCAGTTTCTGGAGCAAAGTACACTATCTACAAATGAGGACACAAAGTAAGAATGGGGGAAAATTTATGTTTGGAAGCTAAGCAGAAAACTCTGTGGACAACTTAACTGGCATAAACCAGAAGCCATAATGGTAACTATATGAACCATGCCAAACTTGCAACCTCTCTCACAGAACAAATATATACAGTGTAAATGTTTTTAGTTTCTTAAGACTTCCAACAAAATTGAAGTTTTTATGTTGAAACTGAATCTATGTCCTAATTGAACATTAAGTCGGAAATAAAAGAATTCTCCAGCTTATAAACTTCCTAGGAATACATTTTCTAATCCTGATCTAAAACTCTTAACCCTAAAGTTATCAAGTTTTTCATATTTCTGACTATATGTTAGACAATCAACTTGTACAACAAAAATTCTGAGTGACTGTCAATCTTGCTGAGGCATCTTAGTTTAAGATAGGAAAGAACAATACCGATGTGGAAATAACTTTACCAGCATCCATACTCAGAAATTAGAAATCATAAGTGATAATATCATCATAAAACCAAAACATGAAAGACTAATGCTGTAAATAAAGCTAGTGTATAAACACTTAGTTTCAGTGTATAAGGCAGCTAAAGTTATGGATGTAATGTTATGTGTGTAATTTTATGCATGTAATATATTCTCCAAAACACTGATACAAAAAATTACATAATATACAATTATGTATATCATCCATACCACTATAACATCAATTATATCACTATTTGGATGGAATAGTACATTTCTGACTCTAAACAACAAACAGCAGATACAGATAGATGTATATCCACTCAATTATATGCAGCTTGTTTTCTAAAGTAATTTCCCAGTATACTAGGAGTGGTGAGAGGCAGACATACTTTACTTTTTTATTACTTTTATGCTTTAAAAAAATTCTTGGAACACATGCCAGCCAGGTATATTGTACACAATCAGTAAGTAAAGATTTATAGAAAGGCAGTCACACTTACCCATTTAGCCATGGTAGACAGGTGCTTCTCATTATAATAGCACAAGTGACCATTGCAAAACCCAAAACATATATAATCTGGCTGTTTAAAGAAAAAGCTTGCCATGTTTAGCAGAGAAGTTAAGAATTATGTTCTATGGCTTGCAATTACAGAGTTTGTGTTAGAATGAGGGTAAATAATAGGTCGTCAATGTTAAATATTCCATCAATTTTGCGTAGCATATGGCACCCTGAGCAAGGGAATACAGTAAAAGCACTTTGCAGAGGTGTTTCACTCACCTACATGAAAAATTTGTATATTCTGAGTTTGCCTTAGAAGTTCTTTGAATCAAAATTGATACCTTTATTTCAGGGAAATAACCATTTTAATTGAAGTTAAGCTTTGATTTTAAAAACATTTTGAAATTTTAACAAATATAATTGCAACTGCTGCATTTTATCTTGAAATCAAATAAACACATTCTACCTTCATGAACTGTTTCAGGTTTCAGGGTCTCAAATCTATCATCAATATCAGATGTGGTAAGGAAATCATCATTCTGCAGCTGCAGGTCTTCTGCTGGCCCTTCCTCTTCTTGTTGCAAGTTTTCTCCTTCCACTAGGGTAAGAAACAAAGAAACATGGGTGGACAGTGAGGGGCCAGCAGCAACTGTCAACTTTGATGTGGAGACTCTTCTGAAGGACAGGCAATCTAATTCCCTCTCACCGCCACTGTGTGTGTGTGTGTGTGGGGAGGATCCTAAAGCTATTTTCCAACAATAGCCAAATGTTAGTCACCCTGAAAGTGAACATGAATGCTTCCCAAGTTTTGTTCATTATATATGCTCAGCACCTAGGACCATGCCTAACCACAGAAAGTATTCAACATATACTTGATGAAATAATTCAAAATTATAAATATCCATGCATTTTCAGTTATCACTGGCTCTGATAGAAGCTCACATCAAGATTTTTTTATTGAAAATTAACATAGAATCGCTTATAACAACTTTAAAGAACTATTCAAGTGTTCCAATACAAACAACAGCTAATTACCTATCTAAATTGGATGTGAGTTCATACATTCACCTGCATTACCCTGTGCATTTGAACCATCCAGGGTTTAAACTTTAGTTGTGGAAAGATGCATATTTTATTTTCTGTGACTAGCTTCTATAGTAGACTGAACAGTTCTGCATTTGTATGGACACAGTACACTACTATACTTAGGTATGGTTTAGATTGCTATTGTGCCTAAAGATGATCCTCATAGTAAATGACATGGAAAGCCTCTTGTAAATAACACTCTTAATTGAAGAGCCTGAGCGAGCTGGGCGAGGCTTTGCAATGCAGCACAGTGAAAAGTAGTGTAAGTTTTGGAAAAGCTGCTCTGGATGAAGGCTCTTTCATAGCAGCTGTGGGACCATAGGCAAATTGACTACTCTGTGCCTGGCACCTCCCTTCTATAAAATGGCAATAGAAATCAGCCATTCCTGACATGGTTGTAAAGTTTAAAACACTTAGAAAAATGTCTGCACTCCTCTTAAATATTTAGGTGCTTTCATTATCACTATAGTAACAACTGTTACTGCTTCTGCCACGAATGAGTTTTCTACCAAAATTGTAGGAAGTACTTACTTACTCTGCCATTAGTGTGGCATACATAGTGAGGTTCTCAAGTGTACTGAATAATGTAGGCCTATCTACAAAAACATTATTTATAGCAGTTTCCCTCTTACCTGTGGTTTTGTTTTCTGAAGTTTTAGTTACTCATGGTCAACCACAGAATGTGAAAATAGCATGTGGAAAATCTCAAAAGTAAACAATTGATAAATTTTATATTGTGCATTGTTCTGAGTAATATGATGAAATATGGAGTCATTCTTCCCTCATCTCCCTGGGACATGAACTGCCACTTTGTCTATTATATCCATATTTATATATGATCAGCTTATTAGTCACTTAGCACCTGTCCTGGCTATCATGGTATCTGGATATCAGGATATCCATCTGCTTATGTTTAAGTAACTATTTTACTTGGTAATGGCTCAGTGCACAAGGGTAGTGAACTGGCAATTCAGACATGCTGCCAATGACAAAATAATATGCTTCTGTTAGCAAAAGGATGAAAGTGTGTGACTTCTGGGGAAAAAAAAATCTGTGTATTAAGGTGGCTAAAATCTACAGTAAGAACAAATCCTTATAAAACAGGGAAAAAAAATAAAATTTTTTAAGTTTTCCAGTTGCACCTAAAACTGCAAGAGAGAAAAATTAAGGCAAAGTCCAAGGTTTTTAGCTTATACAATGCATGTGTGAAATAGCCACTAACTAAAACACGAAGACTATAGTAAGAGCAATTTGAGCCAGGGAAAAGGAAGAGTCAGGACTGAGACACCCACAGCCTTGAAATACAGGCATCCAATACACAGTTGACTAATACTGGGCTTTAGATGTATCATCAGGGCTGCAGCTAAACAGCAATCACAGCAGATGAATCACACCGAAAGTCATGGACCACTGATGTGATTGTCTAAGGAGAAAAGCTCCTTAAAATAAAAAAGGGCAGGTCCAAGAATATTCTTGCTCTTCTGGTTGGCCACCCCCCCTACCCACTTAAATGACTGCTGTGTCTTCTCTTTACTCTCCATCTCTACATCAGATGAACCATCTGGACTCACTAGAGTTACCATACGACTACCTCCATCTGGTTTCCCTACTGCACAGCAGTCCCTCTTGTCCATTTTTAGGTTTCAGGAAGGATGTAAAACAATCCTGAACATCCCTGGAATCAAGTATAAATATTTAAATATTACTTTTCCTTCATCCCTCTCCACTTATGCATCCCATGTTCTGGCCATTCTAAATGACTTCCGTAGTTGTTTGTTTTTTGGCACTAGCAGAAATCAAACTCAGCGCCTTCACACTGAGCTATGTCTCTGGATGTTTAAAAAAAATTTTTTGAGACAGGGTCTCATTAAATTATCCAGGCAGGACTCAAAACTGTGATTCTTTTTCCTCAGCGCTGGCATTACTGGCATATGTCACCATGTCTGGCTTCACACTCTTGCCTCTGGGCTTTCACAGATGCTGTGCCTTCTGCTGACCACACTACCCAGTAGAAGTTCTATATCACCTTTTAGCTTCTAAAGGAAGATGTCATCTCCTGCAAGACACCTCTTAAGAGCCTCAAGTCTGGGTTAGCCCTACAGAGTATCACAGTTTTACTACAATAGCTCTTATCTCATTATGTTAAAATTATTTATTTAGACTCAACCTTCCTTGTGTTAGATTTTTTTTTTTAAATAGAAACTGCAGCAAGAGGAAATCTGCATTTTTCTCATATGGACAAATGTATATCTAGGCAAAGTGGTTTTCTAGCTGCAAAGAAGCTGTTAATTAAAGACATAGGTTCCTATACCACCAGCAGCCCTCAGCAACATGTAAATCAAATGCTAGGGCATTATTTTTTATAACACAAGTTATTTTCCCTATTATAGCTACGCCTGGATCACACCAAACCATCAGGAGTACCACAATACCAAAGTGTCATGTGCTTTCTGATTTATGTTGTAGAGCATGCCCTCTGATTTTATCAAGGAATGCTTTAAGAAAGAGATTTAGACAATTCTAAAACATTAGTTTCTGGAATATCATTTAATATTTTTCTACAGAACTCAGTGAGATATTTTTTAGATCCAAGTGAGTGCTGGGGAAATATTTTTTATGTTCTCTAAGGAGATAGTGTGCTTTTGACCAATCTGGAAACCTGACCAGTACAATTAAATTCCTTCTTTTTTACTTTGGCAACCAGCCAAGGATAAAATAAAAATTAAGGTCTGATAGTAGCTATTGGATGACTTATCATAGCTTGTTTGTGCTCCATTTTTCTCTGCTCTGTTTTCCTCATCTATTTGTGATGAATCATTGCTTTTGATTTGCTTATATTCACGTAGTCTTACGTTCCTTTTGAGACAGTATTTTTCCATATAGCCCAAGTTGTACTTAAACTTGCAATCTGCCAGCCTCAGCCTTCAAGTGCTGGGACTGCAGGTAACACCATGACTGGAATCTTACCCTTATATTATCAGGTATATTCAGTAAGTTCCTTCAGAGTGATGTTGGGTAAAATAAAGACCATCTAGTGCTACTTCAAAAATAATATCCTTTAGTAATAGTTTTTTAATACCTCAAATACCCAACTAACATTTAAATTTTAAAATACTGCCAAAGTAACTTGAGATAAACATTATTTTAGTAACTCATGACATAACAGATTTTAATTCATACCATGTTGTGGGTGTACCATTTCATGAAGAATAGACTGAATTTGTTCCTTTACTTCATCTTCAATATTCTGGGGTTCTAAAATAATTATAAAACATTACTAGTAGAAAATACTTAAACATTAATGGGGAACTCTAGCATTCAAATACAGCATTTGTGCAAATACCTTAAAATGAGTGTATTTGGCTAAGCAACTGAATATTTTTCTTATCAGTTTACCAATTTTTCCCTATGTTGATAAACATGTTAGACAATTACAATTTATTTTATTTGGTTAGTAAATATAAATGTTAAGACTTCTATTAAGATTTTTAAGATAAAATAATTCAGGTATAGATTTTTCTTTAAAAAACACATGAAGAGCAAAATGACTTCAATTTCTAATTAATAAAATTCATACTAATGATTGAATGAGGAGAGGACAAAGCTTTCACAAATGGAAGCACTTAGAAATAAAGACAAAAAGTAAAATATAAAATCAATAAAAATTAGGGAATATGGTACCCCGTGTTCCCATACAGGCAGGAAAAAGGGCATCCTTTCCAGTGTGAGGACCCAGAGTGATGAGTGTTGGTAGGCCACTCCGGAAGTCAGCAAGTGACTAGATAATCTTATGTTATAGATCGTGGTCCTTTCAGCTTTAATACTAGGACCCATAGATTCAAATATATATGAGCAATAAAAATGAACATGATTGATGACATGCTTACAACACTGTACTTCTTGTTGGCAAATCAGGTTTACAGAAACAACACACAACAAATAAGAAACTACAATTACACTGACACTGTTATCAACTTCTATATAACAAATACATTGTTTGTTCAGTGAATGAAAGCACTGCTATACTGTATCTCAGTATTATAAATGCTATTATATGAAATAATGTCATTGACAACAGTTATGTCAAGGAGCTAATTTTCAATGACAAAAATCAAAATAAGTTAATTTGAACTTCAGGGAGTGAAAAAGTTTAAATACAGTATTCCTGTGCTAATCATTTAATGAAATCATTGCTGAAACATGGAACTGTGTATTTCTATACATGTTTACATTTCACAGATCATCTTTACATATATTCTGGTACAATTACTGAAATGTCTGGCCTCCGTCCTTAGCTGCCATCTCCCACAGTGCTATGATGTCCACCTAAGTAGATTTCCAGGCTCACAGCCCTTTAGGGTACCAGCCAGAGAGAACACAGTATGAACTGCTGGAAGTAGAGGGTGTTGCTGCTTCCTTGCTTAACCTTTTAATGGTTCCCTTTGCCCCAAAGTGAGAATGTACACTCCATGGAAAAATAATTGAAGTGTCCTACAAGTAGGCCCTCGCATATATTTCTAGAATCTTCTGCTATTAGGACCGGTTTTGTTTGATTTGGTGAGTGTACCACGGCATTTCATGTTTTAATGATGTTGCCAAATTGATCTTCCTCTCACTCAGAAGACAGGATTAGTAGAGACAAACACCAGATTGGATTGAGCTTAGAATATGGATAAATAAGGAAAAATGTTACTGTGCAGTCTTCTTTCAAAACCCTGGTAATTGCAGTGATGAGAGGGACTTAGATGGCATAGAGGGGTTAGGAAGGGATGAAGTGCTATGCTTCATTGTATTTTTATGAGACATGCATAACTATGTTTACAGAATAAATGGAGTCAGCAAAGAAAAAGGACAGAGTAAGAGAAAGGTCTAGAAGCAACACTGAAACTAAAACAAATATTGCCAAGAGGTTGAGAAGGATATGGGCTAATAATAAACTACTAGATTATCAATAATTTGCAACAGTGATATTAATTAAAAATAGAAGGTAAATAAGATATTTGTACTGGCTTTCAAAACAAGACTTTTTAAAATTATAAATTCAATTAGGACAAAATAAAATGTGAGCCATTAAATCCAAATACACAATTATAAAACTTTTTTTAAACAACTCTTGTTCCAAAGCCATGGTATAACCATGGCAATTTCACAGAATGAAAGAGAGAGAAAAAGGAAATTCTCCAAGGATTACTATTTAAAAAATAAACCTTAAGGCAATACAATAATCCTAGGAAATACTGAAAGAAAATCTAATAGTATAGATCAGTAAGTACCCTTTGGATCCAGAACTGACTAATGTAATATAATACTTAACACTTCCAATAGGTGGCACAGTGAGACCAAATTTTTGAGAATTTAGAAGAACTACATACACAGAAGCTTATATTTTAAAATAAATGAGTAAAAAATTGATAGCAAAGAATATCTAATTTATTAAAATAGTTTAAAATTTCCCAACCTATGTGGTCATAAACCTGAAATTGACTGCAAAAATAATGTGAATTGTTCTATAAATCCATCTAAATACAAAAGGGGTTTCATAGAGCATCACAAAGAGATCTGGAAAGTCTTTTGGTGCCAATAAGGGGTTCTCAGATTAAAACAAGTGGGGATCCATTACTTCTAGTTTATTAAGTCCTGTGGCAAATGATGTGTATAATATGTGTCTATTTTTATTTTCAACATAACTTGGGGCAATAGTGCTGGAATTAGAATGAAGAGGAAAAGCATTTGGATCCTGCTGTACCTGACTAGTGTGTGAGTCTGGGCAATAAACAAATGTCTACGCTTAATCTCAAAGATTAAAATTATCTTTTACTAGGAAAAATGTAGGCTTCTTTTAAAATTTTAGAAATAAAGCATCATTCATTTCTCTGTAAACAATGTGCAACATACTGTAGGCAAACCAAAACTCTGTACACTGCATATAAGGACACCTGCCAGGCAAGGGAGGCCCTGTCGAGGCCTGAGGACAACTCACCTGTGCCCAGGGGAGCCTGGTCCTGCGGCTCAGAGTGCAGCTCGGCCTCCTCTGCTGGGAACTTCGGCTCTGGAGCAGCTCTTTCTTTAAGGCCTGCGTTTTTTATTCATAAAGTTAACTTACGCTTTTTAGTGGTTTTTTGTTGTTGTTGTTGACATATTAAACCAGGAAAAATAACATCCTCAACATTTAATTAGTGCATGTAACTCAGTTTCTAACATTACCTGCTTAAAGACTGAAGCAGGAAATGATTTGCTCTGTAACTCTAAACGGGCCTTTAAAATTTCTATTTTGCATTTAAAATAGTAAAGACAAAGTATTTAATCACTCATGAATCTTTTAAATACAGTCACATCTAAACTTGCCAAAAGAAGTTCAATATGAGTTCAAACTTTTTTGTGTCCATGTGACTGATTATTTCCTAAATCTTGAATCTGAATTCAGAGACAACTATGATGCATTTGAATTTTGGATTGTGTGTACTCCTTTTTTTGATTTTTGTATAATTGATCTTGAAAAAATAAAAATAGTTACACAGAGATTACTCATATCTACTTATAATTGTCTCATGGTTACACCAACAAGTACTATAATTATATTATTTTATACAAGCTAAAAGATATGGAGAAAAAGTCCTTTTTAAAAAAGAAATCCTAAGGAAAAGGCCTAAGAGTAATTTAACACGACTAATTTTCAAGTTAATAGCAATCTAAAATCTATTATGCTAGTTTAGTTCTTTGATATTTTACATGTGAAACATTAAAATGTATCAAATAATTATAACTATTTATAAAACTAAACTAGGACCAGAAGCCTGACTCGTTGCGTGTATCTTGAGCTTTTCTCACACCAGTGTCATCTTCCAGGAATGGTCCTGCAGGTAGATGTGGTCTGCAGTTAAAAGGGTGCAGAGCAAGTGTTAAGAGGTGGTTTCCTTAACCTTAAACAACAGTGTACAGTTGGGGCTTAACCCCTGGGTCTTTATACTGAGCTACATCCTGAGTCCTTTTTAAACTTTTAAGACAGGATCTCACTAAATTGCTCAGGCTAGGTTCAAACATGCAACCCTCCCGCCTCAGTCTTTTATGTACATATATGATTATAGTCTGGAAATTTCTCATTTCAATGTCTTGTATTCTTCTATTCTTTGTGTTTATATTCTTTGTTCTCTTTTCTATATTGCCTCATTTTTTCATTTTTTTCCCTAATGTAAAATAAATAAATAAAGCCAAGTTCTTCCTCCCAAATTCTTAAAGAGACTCAAACAAGAATACACAGGACCTATTAACCACAGCACATACATTATTACCTCCTTTTACCTAACACTAAGCCACATTAGCAACACAAACACCAACATATACAGCTGGCATCCATATATAAATTTCACTATAAAGTAGATTACAAAAGGATCATACACAAATATCCATAGGTTTTAACTGTGGTTCAATTTATGAAAAGGCAGGGATTCATCTTAAAATTCACCAGTTAAATTTAAATTCAGGACTGAAATTCTCTGCCTTTTCCCATTTAAACAGTCCATTTTTACATATCTCAACTGTGGGTAGGCCAGATTTCCAATTGTTCATTGCCAAATTCTGCTGAATGAATGGGGGAAAAGGTTGAAAATTCTTAGACTCGTTTTATCTTTGTACTCTAAGCTCTTCAGCTACCACCTGCCATATAACAGTTGCCCCAAATCACCTGCTGAGGATTAAAAGGAACCCAGTTGTGCCCACTCCCCTGAACTGGCTGCAGAGGTCCCTGAAGACCCAGGATGCTTGGCTGCATTGCACTGGCTCAAGGTTTGGAGGTGGAAAAGGAATTCATACCAAGTCTTCTATTACCACCTTTACAGATGCACATCTCTCTTCCAGCCTACATCAGTTCAGTATTACAGGCTTAGTTTGTTTTGCACAGTGCCAGCTCATGTCTGATGTCCTGGAATAATTATTTCACTTGCAAGAATTTTCCAGTCTAAATGGAAACTTATGATGTCATGTTTCCCTAATCACACATGCAGCATGTGTTCATGATGAGTAAAATAAACCATATTTTCCCATCAAACAGTAAAGACTCAATTATTTGAAATTCCTTCCTTAGGCTTCACTTAGAAAAAGAACTATAATACTAAAGTGTTTGAGGCTACTTGTATATTCATATTCTGACATACAATGCCTTTAAGAGCCAGCTTTCTTTAACTCAACTGGAAGCTATTTGTCTTCAAAGTTGAAATGGTACAATATATGAAAAATAGAAGTAAAGCACATAACAGCAGAAAATACGACGCATTTTTCTTTTAGAGTCAAAGTGGTAGATGAACTGTAAACTTACTAATACCTGGTCAAACTTCCTTCCAGAGATTTTATCTCTACATAGATAGAGATAAAATCAGCAGCAAAATAATAATAATAATAAACAATATTCTAAAGTTCAGATAAGCTGAATATCATGTACCTTCTCTAGATGCCTATCAACTTTTAAAAACATATTATAGACTGAAATTGCTTTAATAACTATATAGAACAATTAGCTCTACAAGCCTGTATGCTACTGTTGCCCACAATTTTTGCCACTGAAACTCCTTTTGGTTTATAAGGTTTGAGGCAAAAAGCAAACAATTAAATGAAAAACATAAATAACACCTCTTGTTCTGCTCTGTTCTTAGATCTGAGGAACTCTTTCTGAGACATTCCCAGTAGTCTTTTAGTTTGAAGAGTCACAACTGTTCCTATAGTAGATCCAACTTACAATCAGACAAAAGGTTTTTAAGCTGGGTTTATTAGGAAGTACAATTGACAACTACATAGAACTGAAACAAATACTCAAAATCACATCATAAAATGAGATGTGTCCATTTTCATGTTGCTGGGGCTGTACTGCAACAAAACAGCAACTTGCAATAACAAGTATCTATGTTAATGTGGAAAGCAGAGGCAGGGTAGCTGCTTTTCTGCACTGGTTTCATCCTCAGGCCAGAAGTCAGGTTTTTCAGATGACGTCACATACAGAAGGACACCTCTTGCCTTGCTTCATTCTTAGATTTCAGGAAATCCTTCTGAGACATTCAGTTTCAATAGAACCACAACTTTTCCCATTCCTGAGCCAACACAAGGTACAGAAAGATCACAGATGCCTTATGATCCTTATCTAGGGATGAATGTTTTAAGGCCACTGGGACTAATTCCCATAACGTGATTTGGAAAATGAATTAATCTCTTTCAAACACGCTGTGCTTTTATTTTTATAGACACATTAGAAAACTTTTAAAAGTTACATTTAATAAGTATGGAATTGACACCCAATTTTTAATTAAAAATGGAAAAAACTATAGAAAAGTTAATGAAGTCAAAACTTTAAACCCACCATTCATAGTAATCTTGATTATCCAACACAAGTACCCTGGTCCAGTATTAACTTACTTTATTTATCACCACCCAACACAGCTGAGCAGAATGAGAAGGAACAGATGTATTTCTTCCTATAATATTTGATAGCTATAAACCTACTCAATTGCACATTGCATTCACTCATTCAAAAATACACATTTAGTACCAATTAATGAACAGCAGTGCTTTACATTAACAAACACATGAAACACATACCTTGTGGATAAGAGAGCAAATAAAAATATTTAGGGTTTGTGAGATGAGGATCAATGGTGTGAAGATGTGAGTGGTGAGTGCCCTGGCATAAAAGAAAGGGAAAGGTGCTATTTACAATATAATGGGTGAGGAACAACTCACTACCTACCTGTCAAAGGCCTTCTGAGGAAAGTCAGGGATGAGGCCAAGAGTTACACTAGAAATTATCAGGTCAAAGTGACAATAAGGGCAAAACTCTTCAGGTGAGTGCCAGCTTGGCTGTAGAAGCAAGGTGCTGATGCAGCAGGAGAGAAGTCAATCAGGGTGTGAGCACCAGAAAGGCCTTGGGACACTGAGTCACTCTGAGGGAGCATGACAGGTTCATTTTTCCTAAGAATTATGGTCATCCCTCAGTGTCCACAAGCAATGGTTCTAGGACCCTAACACCAAAATACACAAGATGTACAATCCCGTATATAAAATGAGGCAGCATTTGCAGATCACCTATGTACTTCCTTCCTATACTTACATATCTGTAGATTACTCAACACCTAACACAATGTAGACATTGTGTAAATAAACTGCATTGTTTCTAGAATGATGGCAAGAAAAGGTTTATAGAGATGCAGCAGGAAAGAAGTCAGTCAGGATATGTGTACCAGAAAAGCCCTGGGACACTGGCTCACTCTGGGGGAACATGGAAAAGTAAAGACATAAATTCTTTTCCTAAATATTCTTAACTCATGATTGGTTGAATCTATAAATGTGAAAGCTAAGGGTGTGAAAACTGCAGATACAGAGTTGACTGTACATTAAACTCCTCCCTCCATAAAATGAGAATTATAAATAGTATTTTGTTTCACAAGATTTCATATATCTACCCTATAAGTTAAGACATTTTTAAAATCAGTTAATCTTCAGTTTATTAATGTAATGGTATACTGATTGAAGAAAATTTTTGCCTTAACTCTGCCAGATTACTCCAGCTACTACTATTTGTACTGGCCAAGTGTTCATAACAATGCCTGCTTCCCAGGCAAGTGTATGTGAAGTATATGAATATGTAGTGTATGAATGTATATGTATATATGCATATGAATATATATACTACATGAATCAACATATCCTCAAAGGGTAACAGGTATGTGCTGCCAAACAAGCATGTAACCTGAGAAATATAAGGAACTCACTGCACCAGAAAGGCGTACATACTGTCCATGCTAATCTTTACTTTTGATCCTTCCTTCTATAATCAATAAGTATATATCTCACTAAGTATACCAGCAGGAGCCTCGAAACTACACAAGATTCTGAGACTACTTGGAACTTTTAAAAGTTGCTCCATTATACAAAATAAGCACCTTATTCAAAGTTTCTCCACGTGACCAAAGATGTACAGAAAGATTTCAGAAGAAAAAATCATAGAAAAAAAATAAATCATAGAAGAATTAAATACTGCCCAAAAGGTTCCTAAGAACCTGGTTTCAGAAATAACAAAGGGACTCCACAAAGATTTTAAAGAATACACTCACATCATGCAATACACATTTAAAGGTGTATATGGCTTGGGCCCTTGAACCAGGTCAGCTACTTGTGGATCTCATTTATACCACTATAACTTTGCTTTTCACAAATGCAAAAAGATAAAAGTTACCCTTTAAAAAGCTTTAAAAATTGAGATTATTTAAATTGAGTAAACACACAATTTGGAACCAATTTTTTTTTTATTTCTTTTTAAAAAATTGAGCCAGAGGCAGTGGCACACACCTATAACCCTAAGTCTTGGAAGCTGATGTAGGATTGCCTTGAGTTTGAGGCCAGCCTGGGCAACATAGTGAGTTCAGGGTCAGCCTGTACTACATAGAGAGACTGTCTCAAAAACAAAAAACAAAACAAGAAATTTGTTCTCTCTTTACACATAGAAACATGAGCAAAATTTCAAGCAACATCTATGGAAGCTAAAACTTACTGCAATTACTGAAGAGCTATCTGAGCTTTCATTTTTTTAAAATGGAAAGTCTTCTTTTAGTCTTCAGAAGTATTCTTTAATTGACTTAAAACATTTTAGATGACCTGTTTTGTATTTTCATCATTCCACAGAGCAACTCTGAAAGCCTATTCAGTTTCTAGGATAAGTATCAGACATCATAGTCTGGGAGCACAGTCCAAGGATGAAGCATGGTGCTGAGCCCAACAGCTGGGATAGGTGAGAGTCCAGTCCCCTGGGTAGTGCAGATGCGACAGCTGGGCTGGACCCTCAGGAGACATAGGAGCTAGACTGATACATGCAGGAGCTCATTTTAGGCAGATAGTGGCAATAGTGCCACTTCTATTTTCTCCCTCAGCCCCTTGTGTGTCTGTGTGTGTGTGTGTGTGTGCAGCATTTCAAAAAAGAGACCACAGACAGTTCATCATTTGAATCCCCAGGGCTTCTCCCACCTCTGGTACACTGCAGATACTGAGGAGCTGCTGAATGAGTCAATTAGCAGAAATATAGACACAGAACATGGTAGTTTTATATAATTATCAAACATAATATAAAATTTTTAAGTCTTCCTCTAATCTCTTAAAATACAAGCAAAATAATGTTCAAGGCAAAGAAGGTGTAAATGATAGGTTTCCATGATGTATATACATATGACTTAATATGGAGTAATAAATACATACATAAAGTGAAATCAAATGAGGTATGAAAAGAGAAGAAATAAAAGAAAATGGCTTTTGTTCTGTAGAGTTCTCAAGTTGAAACTTTATAGAAATTGATTTCTATGAAAAATTATAACCAAGCCAGTGACAAAAATCCAGTTTATGCAGCTATATCCTGGGACAATTACCAATATGATGGAAGATAATTACGAGGATTTTTCAGATTAACCCAAACAGTGTTTGCATGAACATAACATTTATTATTCTGCTATATAATGGAGTTTAGTTCCTCAGAATTAAAAAAAAAAAAAACAACCTTCTTTTTACAAACAGGAGGAAATGGAAAGAGTTTAACAAAAAAACAACCTAATCTATGTAAGAAGTGAATGGTTGTATTTATCATTTTCAATTTTTTCAGTTGTCTAAAATTACTGCTGACCAAGGGCTAGGAAGGGGTCTCTACTCCCCATGGCTTCTTATTCTGAATACCCATTTTGTAACATCCCATTCAACTTTGTATTTAGGCAAAGACAAAACAGACATGGGCTAAGAGGAAAACAAACTACAATCTGCCATTTTCAGTGCACATGAAGAGCCCTGTGTAAGTACTCACCATCAGCCTGCTCTGAACCTAGCCTTCTTCTAGTAAAAGAAATGTTAACTTTCTTTAGAGAAACAATTTCCCATCACCCAACTGTTTTAACAGTGAGCACTCACACGAGCCAGGTCTCAGCAATCACTACTTTTCTCCTGTCCCATAAGGATTAGGGCTAATCATGAGCATGTTATCTATCTGTCTAAGGGGGCCAATAGTCCTGGACAATCCAGAGATGGTAACATAGGCCCAGAATACTGCATGGGCACCAACTGTGAACCAATCAATGACTTTTTTATTTTGTTTTGTTTCTCTGCTTTTGTCCATATAAGCTAATTTGAATCAATTAAACATATGCAATCAAAAGGATTTTGCAGAATACTCAGAAATAAAACTAAACACATTGTTGCTCTCTTCAGAAGAATGATAGCTATATTTTTCCATTGAAATATGGTAACACAGACTTGTAGAACTGGGAATTAAGGGTTAGTTTTTTGCAGACTGGAATAAAAAACCTCTAACAATCATAAAGATGCTTCTATGGAAAATATTAAACATTAGTTATTAAAAGTCTCAATTGTACCAAACAGGACTGCAACTTACTTCTTCTAGCCTTTATCTTTCATAATCTGTTTTCACATTGTTATAGTATCATTTAAAAAATAAAGCATTCTTATGCCTTTTCATATATGTAACATTTATGATTGTTTTTACTTTTCTCAGTGAACACAGCAGAACAGATTTGAATCCATTAAATCCTTTACATTAACACGTATTTGTTACAAAGAATATAGGACTTAGGTATAAGGCTGTAAGCTTATTACCTGTTATAAAAAATAAGAATAGGAATCATTGCTCCAGTGCTTCAAACTATGACACGTTGGTTTAATTACCATCATTATTCTACAAAACAAAAAGGATTCCTGAATGCCAACAACCTGCCAGCTGATACATGTATGCAGCACCAGCAGAGCAGCCCAGCCACCTTGCAAGACATTGTTGCTTTCAACTTACAAACAAGGAAAAAAACCATTTCCAAAAGGTATTTAGCAGTGAAGTAAACTCAGTAATCAATTTTGAGAACTACTTCCAATCAACATTAGCATAGGGAACAGTTGAAGACAAGAGCATAATCAAAGTTAGAAGAAATAATCTTAAGTCACCAAACCATTTCATGGGAAATAACCACTGCACAATTAACCTAAAGCATTCAAAATTTAAAAGTCTACTGTTTCCTTATTTTTTTTGAAAGAAATGGAAAGATTTTTTGAAAGCTCTAGCTGCTTGCAGTTACAAACATCACTTCATTTTTAATTAAGCTTCTTGGTACATTTCAGATATTCATAATGATCACATTCATTATAGGGAATTTGCACCTATACATGATATATCTTGAATCTTTTTTCCCCATTCCCTTACTCTCCCTTTAACCCTCCTTCTCCTCCTTATTTACACAAGCTTTGTTTCCCTTCTTTGTTTTCTCATTTTTTTTCCCCTCCCTCACCCCACTCTTTTCCATTTGAACATTTTCTTCCTATTTGACAATATCTATTACACATTTTGGTTCTTACTTACACTTTTAGTTTTTCACATCAGAAAAACAATGTGATCTACTAATGAATGTCCAATACTTAAACAGTGCATTCATTTACCTAGAAGTGTTTCAAGTTTACCATTTATGACTGAGTAGAACTCAACCATATTAAAGAAAAAAAAAACTTATTCATCACTTGAAGATCATTTGGGCTGTTTCCAAGACTTAGTTATTACAAACTGTGCTGCTATAAACATGAGTGTGCATTGCCGTTGTAGTATGATGCTTTTAATTTTTCTATGAAGATACCAAGAAGGGGAATAGCTGGGTCAAATGGAACTTCAAGTTTTAGTTTTTTGGGCAATCTCTACACTGATTTCCACAGTGGTTGCACCAGCCACCTAATCTTCGAAAAACAGGCCAAACACCTTCACTGAAGATAACCACTTTAATAAAAGATGGTGGAAAAAAGTTGGCTTTCCACATGCCAAAAACTAAAACTAAAACCATATCTCTCACCATGAACTGAACTAAAATCAAAATGGATTAAAGATCTAAATTTTAAAACAGAAACACTAAATCTGCTGGAAGAGGGAATAGGTAGAACTCTTGAAGACATAGGTGTAGGCAAAGATTTTATTAACAAAACCCCTCTCACATGGGAAATATTACCTAGTATCAACAACTGAGATCATTTTATTAAAAAGCTTTTGTACAGCAAAAGAAATCAACAGAGTCGAGACAATCCCCAGAGTGGGAAAAAAATAGTTTGCTATCTATTCCTCAAAGGACTAACATCTAGAATATATAAAGAACTAAAAAAAAAAAATCAGATCCCTCAAATTTAAAGACTCGATCCAAAAATGGGCATCTGAGATGAATACACACTTCTCATATGAAGAAATACAAATGGCAAATAAATAAATATATGAAAAAATGCTTAAAATGACCAGTGGGTCATTTTAGAGATGTAAATTAAAACAACTCTGAAATTCCATTTCACTCCACAAAGAATGGCTATCATCAAGAAATCAACCAATAACAAAAGCTGGTAGGGCTATGAGGAAAAAGGAACATGTCTCTACTGTTGGTAGGAGTAAATGGAAATGTCTTTGGGGAATTAATATCCAAGTAATTATGATAACTGCTGAATTCTTTAAAATTACATAGCTAAGCAGGGCATAATAATGTAAAATAGTCTCTATGTCCCAAATACTTTTAAAGTTATCTCAAACAGTCAAATAGTCCTCTTACAGTAACTGAAGCAATCATGCTTACTGATTTATGTCCTCTACTTTACCAGTTTCTCCCTCACTGGTATGCTGAGAGGATCATATAGACACAATGTAAATCACCTATGGAGTAAAACTAAAAATCTTGTAAGAAAAAAAAATTTTTTTAAGAAATTGATTAAAGGTGATGTTAGAAATAATTGGAAATTCACACACAAAGTTATTAACCAAACACACAGAAGTCAACCCAGCAAGTGAACAAAAACATTCAATGATGATGTTAGTGCTTCCAAATAAAGTAATTTAAATATATATTAACATCTTTCAAAATATTTTTGAAATAACTCAAGTATTTTTATGAAATTGATCATCTTTAGGATGACTATTTTACTCAAATGTAATATACCACACCACACAAAATTTAAGCAAAGTATGCCAATTATCATTCCCTCATACAGCAATTTAAAATAAAATCTTTGTTAGAGATATGGCAAAAATATTCTTGTATTTAATTTTCATTTTTCTGATGTTTGCCTAAACTACTTCTGATTCTTAGCTGCTTAGACTTATAAGATTTTTATCCTGGTTTTTAGCTGACTTATTTTAAAAGGATAAACTTTCTAGTGTTAATTATGATTATATAACAATATGAAAGAGAAACAAAAGATAACCTATGGAACAAAAGTGAACACACGTGAAACAACACAACCATATCTTTAACCCTTAATCATGGGAGCATCTTGTGTCTTAGCATATGTGTGCAAAAGTGAACACTTTCTTGTATTTTAATCGAAACTCAAGTTTTTTAATTGAACCCTAAGTAACAACACAGTTGAATAAAGTGTGACTTTGACTGCAAAAACATCCAGCTAAAGGCTTTATTTATTGAAAAGAAAAAGGAGAGAAAAGAGAAAATAAAACAAGTCCCAATTCATAAATAATCTTGAAAATTTTAAATGATACAACTATTTGTTATACAATTTATTGATGTTATTTCTATAGCCTTCTGTCTTCATCTATGAGGCATTTTAATTCTTGAGTTGATGTTTGAAGGACAAATCAGTAATAGAACTAAAGCATTTCAAAATACTTTATAAAATAGCAACAGAAAATGTGCTTATGCTGATTAGGTTTTTCTAAAACTTTTTCATTGATTTGCCTTGAAATTATGGTAGTTGCTACCCCACTATTGCTGAATTTCAAAATCAAGGTAAAAATTACTATAATGTCCTAACTAAATTCAATAATTCTGTCACACAAGGAAGAAAAATAACTACTTGTAACTCTCTGCTGCTCTTCAAGGGAGAAAAAAGTCACTTGTAGAGAGTATCACTTAAAATTCTGCATTTAAATTTTAAAAATCATTTATCTCAGCAGCAAGATGTTGTGTCAGGATATAGTTTGAAAATCGTGTAACATTTACATAAGGAGGGTATCTATCTCATTTCTGGTTCTGTCCAGTTCTCACATTCAAAGCCTCCCTCCTCTTGTCTCAGAAGCCCTCTTTTCCTGTGGGAAGCATTCCAAGCAACTAAGATAGAATTCACTCAGACCCCAGTCCAAAATTTTGTGCATAGGAATGAGGCTGGGTAGTCTAACTATAACAAAGAGCCCCAACATCAACAGTCAAAAGTGATCAACAGATGTAATCAAGCCAGTCCAAATTCTGCCAGGGACTTTTCTCCCAGTCCCATTCCAGAAAGCTAAACAGAAGGATCTGGAGCCTACCAGGGGCTCTTTGTCCATAAGGAATAAAGTTGGAATTAAACCAATAGGGTACTGATTTGTTCAAAGAACTAGAAAGAAGCAGAGTGCTAAGATCACAGATCTGGCCTGTGATCTATTCACCGGAAGCCAGGACCCTTTATTTGCCAAGCAAATGAGTCATAAAATTCCTTTTATAGTGTATTATGTTCTTGTGATCTACATAAAAAAAATACTGACTAATCAACATATGAAATTTCTGTGGGCCTTAGTTTTTACTCAAAAACAATAATAAGGATGGATCAGATAAAGATATTGGATTATTTTTTAGGATTTCACCTTTCAATATAATTCTAATATATGAGCTGGAATTTTTGCCAACTAAATGTTAGACTGACTATATGTAGCAAGAGCTGCTAGTATAGAAAAACAAAATGTATATGACACTTTTAGAAATACTTACATTTAGTTTACTAATTTCTGATTTAAAACATCTTTATTTTGGCCAAAAACTTCTATATTTCAGAAAAAGTACAGGATTTTTTAAAAATATTTTTGAAAGTACTTTTGATTCTGTTATCAGGTTACTTTTCCCAACCAATAAGCAAAATTAGAGACTTAAAACTTCATCCATTGAAAAGTATACATCATTTATAGAAATTTACTACTTACTAAAATTTCATTTCATTGAATGTTTTCTAGGGGGCTAAATTTTTATCTCAAATTTGCAGCTCTTTAGAAATGGTATATAGTTATGATACAATCAAATATGAAAAAAATATAAGCCATTCAACCAAAATAAACAAAACAGTGTGCTGCAAAAGTGAAATAATAAAGCCTTTTCATAACTATTCTGAGCCTTTGAAGGTATTAAAAATACAGTATTTTGAAACTTCTCTCCTAAATAAAATTCTAACTTTTATTCATGAGGATACCCAGAGTGGACAAAGTGATGGATTTGGCATCATATAAATACTAAGCATTTATTGGATGATAGGTGAAAAGAGTAGGTAGAAAGGGATGAGAGGAGTGGCTTAAGCAAGGTGCAGAGGGCAGCAAAGGAGACAGCAAAGGACTGGAGGAAAGAGAAAACATAGGTGGAGCCTGAGCAAGACATGGCCCATGAAAGACTGGGGTGCAGGTAGTGATGGGAGGCGGTCTTGGGAAGGAGGGTACCACACAAGCCAGGAAGATGTCCAGACAAGAGCAGGGATAGAAGAAGAGTAAGAAAGGTGGGAGCAGCAGAAAGAAAAACAAGGAAGCGGGAAGGGAAAGGAGGAAAGAAAATAAAGGGCAATTAGAGTAAGACCAATAACTTCTTATTTGGTCGAGTACTTGGTGTATTTGAAATTCATGCCACCCAGAACAAAAATACTATTATCACTTTAATATTCTTATTTAATTTCAACAAAAGCATTTTATACACTAATAAATCCATTGCAATTTATATTATACATATACATTTATCTAAATACATGATCAATAAATAAAAATAGAAATTATTACATATTTTGTTTTTAAAGACCCATTTCTCTGAATTTAGAAACATGACATAGTATAATTAAATTTTAAAGAATTTAATTACTGAGCACCAATAAATATATTGAGTGGCTAATGTACATTTCTCCTTCGACCACAGCAAAAATACTAAATTTTGTAAACACTTTAGCAGCAAATCATAATGAAGAATATTACCACTTCCCAGGAACAGATGTCAGGCTCTAGCTCTCTTATTTCCTTTTTCCAAGTGGGCATGCCTGGCAGAACTTCTTTCTTTTCTGTCATCTTTGTCTTTCATACTTGTTGACTTTTTCCTGTTTTCCTTGGATTTAGCACTTTTATCTAGGTCTATTTTCTCCTTTTCTCTGTCCTTCTTACCGCTGGAGGTCTCTTTCCTGGAGATATCTGAATCAACAATTTTCTTATCCTTCCGGTCATTCTCCTTTTCTTTCTTCCCCTTTTTTCTCTCTTCATTTGTATTCTCTTTCCTTGACACAAGTCTCTCCTTTTCTTTCTTGAGCTCTTCTTTACTGGGTTCTTTAACTTTCATGTTTTCCAGTTAAAGGAAAAAAAGGTTTACTGATAGCATCTCTTAATTTACTGAACTGCAACTTAGTAAAAAATTTATCTGTTTCTCTCCCACCATGGGAAATGTTCATTAAAAAACAAACTTCAATTCACTAGTTTTTAAGTCACCTAATAGGAGATGCAAATATCTAGAAAATGCCAGTTATAAAAAATGCTAGACACTTAGCTTATTTTTTGGCTTTGAGTACAATATGATTTGTCTTAACACAGGATTAACATGCAATATTAAAGTTAGTCTACACATAAAGGTAGCACTTTATACAATGGGTTAACTCATACTTTGTAGCTTTGCACACTTTGTAACAGTGTAAGTAAAGGAATGCTTGCAATATAAGAATAAGCTTTTGTAATTGTTTTTGTACAAAGACAAAATATTTTAGTATAAACAAAAAAGTATGTCCTTATAATATTTGGATCTATAGTCTTTAAGAAAAATATGAACAAAAAGCTACATACTACTTAGTTGTTTTAGTTAAGTAAGCAGAAAACAATTTCCATGCATATAAAAATTTAAAACCACTCTGCACTAAAATGACAAACAAAAGTTAATTTTGTTAAACCAGTATTCCTTTAGATATGTTTCTCGGTATTTTATGTAGAGCCATACATGTCAATATATGTGTCGCTCATGTTCACAGAGGGAAGGGAGTCATTAATGGAATACACATTTAATTCCAAACTTCACATGAGAAACTGCTTTGTACTTGCTCTACATACAGCCTAATAAATCAGTTAAGCAGAAGATTTAAATTTAACTTTTTTGATCTCTCATCAAGAAATCATAAGGGAAAGTGTTTATTATATAAAGTACCACTTAAGAAATGACAAAAAGAATGATCTTTTAAATACAATAAAATGTAGAAAATGATTTGGCACATCAAAATCATTAAAACTTATCAGAACAAAGGTTATTCAAAATGAGCCCTATATTTCTGTTGCTCACAAAAAGTGCTTCTGCTCTGTGTCTTTCTAGATCAGTGATGGCGAACCTTTTAGAGCTTTTCACGATACAAACGGCTGCCGCAGCACATATACCAAAGATCCACCACACTGGCATGTTTAATAAAGTCTTGGGTAACCAGCAAAAACACAATGTAAGGTTTCTCTTATTAACTGTATTGCACAGTAAGCAATCATGACACTGCAAATTTTTCTTTATAATCTCATTGAAATCCTGTAAGGAAATAAAACAACATTCATACAGAATCACTCTCCAAGTCCTCATCCTACTTCAGTGTCTGTAGTGATACAGAAAATGACACTACAAAAAATAAAATGCTTGTACAATGTTTTATCAGGTCTCACTCTATGCATTTTTAAAAGATTGAAACTTTAATGTTTAATTTGCCTTTCTGGATTAAAAAAAAACCTGTTCTTTATTGAGTATCTGTTTTATTGTTACTTACTACAAAAAAATAATTTAATGGCAAAAAGTGTTTTCTTCCTGGGAAGTATTCTGGTATGATACAAGGCTAAAACAATTAAAATTCCTTCATCTTAAAATGCAAGTCACAAAACTCTACAGATCACACACTGAAAGGCTCATATGTTTTGTCAAAAAACTGCAAACAATATACCAAGCACTTGAATAAAAAGACATTCCTAAGTTTACAGACAATCATGCACTTCTACCATATTCCTTTGACTAAAGAAAATAAGCTTTTACATGTTAATAAGAAAAAATGTAAAGATACAAATCTATAATATTGAACTGCTAGCCTACAAATAATGTTTGATATGTAGAGTAAATTTAATGAATTGAAATATAAACCACAGCAAATTCTGGAGTGTAATGCAGTCTCCAGATTATTTATTTTACTACAAAGTACACATTTGACACACACATTTTTACTGTGCTCTAAAACAGTATTAGAGCTTTTGGATAAATAAAATCAATCACTGATGAGTTTATTTTTTATAGAGCAGTAATTTTAGGCGGTCAAAACAAGATTTTGGGCAGCAAGGTAAGAAGTGAATATATATATACTTAATGTAACAGTAATAATTATAGCATATTGTAAGCTCTTGATTTAAAAATTGTTACAAAGTTATAACATGAAAAAGAAATTAATTATATGCCTCAAGCATAAAATTCAATGAAATTAAAAAAAAAACTACTTAAAAGGTGCACTCAAAACCAAAAAGCAGTTATTACTTAGCATTAGTAGCTATAGTAATATTACATAACCAGAAAACTTCATGCATTTTCAGGCACTAAACTTGTTTCTAGGCTAATTTGAAAAACAGAAAATACCTTTAGCCTTAGTTTTTCTCTTGGCTACCCCACCAGGTCCTTCTGTTGGTATTCACAAGATGAAAACAGGTTATAAAGATAAAGACTGAGGGAATTAAAAAATAAACATCTATAACATATTAAAAATCAATATCTTCATAAAACAAATTAACACTTAACCATTTTAAAAATATCACAGCATATTAATATCATGCATATGTTACTTCTAAATTCTTAGTTTCACTATTTATAATGAATGGATGCACTGCAATCAATCTATGATCTGATCACCATCATGATTTGCCTCAGACCTTTATAAACCATTGGCTTAAGAGATACCAACCACTACCACTAGAAATGGCATTTTGTTTCAGATGGTAGACTTCTGCTCAGATCACAAATAATGAGGATAAAGGATTGAGGACCTTATTTTCCTACTTAGTCATCACTGCTGTATCAAAAAAAGGACAACATATTTCAATAAAATTCAAAACTTAAGTTTCGAACAAGCATTTCTCTTCCCCATCATTTCAAACTTCTTTTTTAAAATTATATAATAACAACAAATATATAGGCACATATTAATTACCCTAAAACTTTGCAACAGCTTTCTGCTTCCCCTATTGACAAAAGTTCTGATAGTGGGTTTTTGATCCTCTAATGAACATCAACAACATATGTCTTTCGAGTGCATTGTCTTCCCACTAGACTGCACTTAGCAACTCCCTTAGTTTTCTATTTCTCAGTCACCTAAATATTATATTCATGTGTCTGGAAACTTTCTAAAATGGCATTCTAAGCTACCAATCCATTTCTTAGACAAGTCAGGTGGGAGGCATATTCCTTACTACCGAAGGGTGAAGAGTAAGGTAGTAGAACCACGCACAAAAAAAGCTAAGGTCTAAGGTGGTGTCAAAAGCACCTAACACTCCTGATACAAACTGCAGAACCCACTCTACATATTTTTTAATACCACATGCAAACTCCCACTTTGAATGAGGTATTTTAATATATTTTATATTTTTCACATCAACCCTCACTCCTAATACATTTTTCACTCAGGAAAAAGAAGTATGTCTTAATACTGACAGTAGAAAAGGAGGGGAAAAGAAACACAATGAATCATTTCCTATTGCTATATTTTTCCAATCACTTGATGTACACAGCCCAAAAGGAATAGTACATATTTACACTTATTTTTCACACACAAAATGTGATTTGTACACTTATTTTTCACACACAAAATCTGTCAAAAAAAAAGTACACCAATTTGAGATGTGGAAAACTGTCTCATACCATTCCCCCACTAAAGTTCATGTCACAATAAAAGGGCAAATTTGCTCACATAATGCCAAGTTTTAAATACATGGACATTATTGAATATGCCAAAAAATACAGCAGAAAGCATTAAGCTGCACTTCAAAGCTGCCACCTCTGGCTCCATGTTCTTGACACAGATGTCGTGTGCCTACTATGAGGCTCCTGCCAGCTGCATACTCTAAGCCCTGATGGAAAGCACATTCCTCAAGTCAAACATGTGGCCCACACCCTGCTTCACTTGAGTTGGTGGCATTCTGAAGGCAAGATGCATACTGTGATACTCTGGTGGCCTTGTTAACAACAGGATCTGTCTGAGGTGAGCAGCAACCTGGCTGACCATTTTGGTCAGCTCCTAGTGGGAGGCTCTGAGATGATTTCTGCCTGGCAGGCTGCCTATACCACCAGGACTGAGCTGGCTACAGTCCAAGGTCATTGCTGTAAGTACCCAGCTGGCTGCAGTTGAACTCCTGAACACCAGAACCCACATATCTAAAGCTGAGCGATGGGACATGAGTAACTGAGGCTGAGCACCAGGGAAATCAGACTGCCTGTTACTAGTTCATGAAATTATACCTGTTTCCTATACAGAAGTGAAAGCCAGGCAGGGATCAAGTAGGAGCCTCTGAAAAATCATCTTTCTGGTCTCCTCCTAGAAGTTGGAGGAAGACTGTGTGAGTTGTCTTTCTCACTCTGTCATGTGAAGTCTGCAAAAAATAAACTACCTTTTAGTACTGCTAGTGTCTCCCTTCTGTCCCTCCTGATGCCACATGTCCTCTTAAGACAGACTGAGATTTTTCCATTAAAAACTAGGCTGGTAAAAGTCAGACATTCTACTCCTCACCCTTAACTGATATAATCTAAAAAAAAAATTTACACTGAAGAACAAAGGCTAGAGTTAATTTTACCACAAAGAGATGCACATCAGATTACTGGAACATTTAAAAATCAGTACCTTAACTAACTTTTCCAGTTTGGATGAAAATTCTTAAAATGATACAATTATTGACATATAATGCAACATATAAGATTTCAAAGTATCCATTTAAGCTATCTTCTTGGAACTTAAAAAATACAATCAATAATTTTAACATGAAAATACCAAGCTAATAATTTAAATCACAATGATCAAATTCAGTCTCTTAGCACATAGATAGCACAAATTCACAGCACCTGGACAACAAGAAGTTAATAAAGGATCCACTGAGTGACAGCAAAACAACAGTAATGTCAACAAAATACAGGGTTTTAGGAAGGAATACATGAATACAGGGTGAACTTTGTTACCCAATGAACAGCAAGTTTCTTCATAGTAGGCTCTGTAGTTATGGAAGAGGGGTCCACACTGAGAAAACAAAGTGGAAAGGAGTGGCCCAAAAGCATTTCTTACCCCACTGGAAGAAAATGTCTTTTTTTTTTTTTTTTTTTGGTCAGTTTCAGCTCAGGCATCTGAGGGCAGACTTCTCTCTAGTCCTCATCCTTGTAGCTTCTTTCTCAGAATCTAAGACCCAAGACATAGCTAAAAACCCAGCAGTACAGATTCCTCTCCATGCAACAGCAGTCTCCAGCCTTGCCTCATGTGGCTCCACCCCACCGTGGTCTGTGGTCTTCAGTTCCCACCATTCAACATCCCAATTTCAAACTCACAGCCCTCCCAACTGCAAGTCTTTCCCTGCTTCAGGGTTTCCCACCGCCTCTGCATCTTCTCAGGTTCCCCTTGACCCCTCCCTTTTGATCTCCCTGAATCCTCTAATAAGCCAGCCCCAAGCTTCCCTCCAAAGCTTCTTTAAATACCTTGCAATTACTTCCAATAGCTGGGGCTCCTCTGGGCCGAAGTCATCCACACACCCCCAGCCATGACCCTACCAAGGGTGACCATGTGGTTATTCCTTCCCTCAGGCCTCCTCCTTCACCCAATGTGATCCTCTGCACCTGCTTCCTTGGTGTCTCCTGATCTCTACCCTGTCCCTCTGCCTTTCTCTCCCAAGATTCTGGTCTCCTCCCATCTGTTCCTCTGCCCCATTCCCAGCCTATCTACTCCACAACCCCATCTCTCCAGGTCTGCTCTGTAGAACCCAAGTCTCCCATCTAGGACTAGTTCTCTAGGCTCTGTCTCTGTCCCTTTTGGTCTCTGGCTCCATTCTATCTCTCCCTGTGGCTTCCCTTCTCTGGTAGTCTCTGCTGACTCTCTCCTCTGTCTCTCCCCTTCTGATTGTTCTTTTCCCTCCTTCCTCTCCTCTCCCCATCTCAGTCTCTCTGAATCTGTCTCTTTCCCCTTTTCTCTAGTCTCGCCTGGTCTGACTCTGGATTTTCCTCTGGTACCAACCATCCCCTCAAGCTATGGGTCCCTCTGCTTCTTCCATCTTTTTCTGGGCCTGGGTTCCCTCACTCCCTCCCTCTCCCTCACTATCTTGGCTCTCTCCGGCTCCCTCTCAGAAAATGTTTTTTCTAAGTGTCTTCAGTTGCACTGCCATGGCCACTTTGATGTCCTGAATCAATTTAAAATGTTTACCTCTCATGGTCATTTTGACTTTAAGGAAGAGCCAGAAGTCACATGGTATCACATCCAATGAATAAGGCAAATAAAGATATATCATAATATTAGTTTTTATGAGCCTGCCTTTCCACTAGATTTTTTAAAATCACATTTCATAAAGGCACTCAGCAAAAAACAAACAAACAAACAAACAAACAAACAACAACAAAAAACCTTCCAGAACTGCATCAGAAAGTAGCATGGACAATGAGACAGGATGTTCAAAACACTGGAAGTACTTTAAGAATTAAAGGCAATGTATCTTTTATTGTAATAAATTGCTAAAACAATTTAAACAGTAACTATATTTTTATCACACCTTGTACCTTATGATCAACAAAGATGCCACATCCTAAATTATAGAAACTTTGTTATGCTTTCTGTAAGTCTTGTAGACTTAAGAGCTATACCAGAGCTTTACAAGGAAAGGATCAGAGTACCAATCCCAGAACAGCTGTCAAGTGATCCAACTAAGAATAAAATTTATACCTATATTTGCTTTAAAGCAAATTCCTTCATCTTTTTCTGGGCCTGGGTTCCCTCACTCCCTTCTTCTCCCTCACTATCTTGGCTCTCTCTGGCTCCCTCTCAGAAAATGTTTTTTCTAACTGTCTTCAGTTGCACTGACATGGCCACTTTGATGTCCTGAATCAATTTAAAATGTTTACCTCTCATGGTCATTTTGACTTTAAGGAAGAGCCAGAAGTCACATTGCAAATATTGAAACAAGGAAACAATATATTACATATAAATATTTGTAAAAAAAAATTCAAGCACAGGAAAAATTTTCTGACATGTCCAGATGCTACTCTGTAAGAAAGGGAAGTGATGTATGGGTAAAAAAATCAAGCGCAAGATGAACAAACAAGCAGGGCCACCCAGTGTTCCATGCTGTCTTATGGATCTGTGACCTCTCCACAGGCAGCATGCTGAGGGCCAGGCCTCAGGAGTAAGTAAGATCTGCACCTAGAAGACACTTCTGCAGCTAACTTATACCCAGCACTGGAGTCCCCCAAAACCAAACTGGAAAGACTACAAAGGGCTGTGCCTTGCTTTTATGGAAGACATCCCAAATTTGACAAATGGCAATGCATCCAAAGATAGAACAGTCACAGCACAATGCAGAGATTCTTAGGTTTTTCAAAACTAAAAAAGCATGAAGTAAATACAGTATGATTCAAAATTCCATACTTATAAATACTCAAATATACAGAATACAATGTTGGCTTTTTAAAGTAGGCTGTTAAGTTTGAAAGATGGGAGCTAGAAAAATATTTCTATTGTTAACCAAAATTACAAGATGAATCCTCACAAAATTAAGAATTATGCTTAGCAAAGTCATGATGATCAACTTTCATATTCTTTGTACCACAGATTTACAAATATTTGTATCCCCTCCCCCAAACGTGCACACACACAAATACACACACACACACACACACACACACACATACAGTTTTAGGCAGAAGTTGAAGGAGGTCACAGAAGTCAGGGGTTCACCAGCTACTTGTATTTTACTTTCATCAAAGGCTTTTCAAATGAACTGACCAGAGATGGTACAAACTAAAAGGCAAATTATCACACACATTGTTGGCTTTTTACTTGTGAAAATAAAGCATAATTAATTTCTGTACATAAAATGCACATTAGTATTAAGACAAAAAGCACAGAATTGTGAAATTAATTACATGTAAACACCATTAATACATTAATTATTCATTTGTCATATAAATAAAAATCTTCCAAAATTAGTAGTCATGGCTTATTAAAAAGGTTACATTTTAAAGTATTTCTGAGGTTTGGCTAACTGAATTTCATCAAGAGTAGGGCTTAAGATTATCTTTGAATTTCAACCTGATGATCTTTAATATTTTACAGGATTCAAAGTCCGAAAGCTAAGAATAGAGTGAATTAACTCTCAGAAAGAACGCTATATTCTGCTTCTTGGTTTATAGGTTGACTGAAGTGTGAAAATATGTGAAAATCAGAAGCTTTTAACTGTCAGAAATATTAACAGAATGATTAATTTCCTAAATAATGAACGCAGGAACAAATTGGAGTTTTAATAGTCGTTTAAATTGTAGGAAATCACCATCCAATGAATAATATGGACATTCATATCTATAAATATCTATAGAATGTTTGTATTGTATTAGTATTAGCAAGTTGAACAGTCTTCTCTGATATATGTAAATAATGGCTGAGTGGATGGAATCCTGTGGTTAGGTTTCAGACATCTACATTTATGTTGACATTTTATAATTAAACAAATTTGTCATCTTACCCTCAGAACAAATGAATAAATAATCCAATTACTTGAAAGCAAGTTGGTTAAATATGAAAAAACAAGAAATATTTCATAATTAGAAATAATAGTCAAAATTGTCTTAACATGCTAACATTTTCTAGGTTTAACCTCTATGAGAAACCAAAACTAAGCAAAATCTTGGAGAAGTGCAGAAATTTAAAAATATGAAACATCATTCCTTCAAAGAATAATGGTAATCAAAATTCTTAAGCCTTATTCCTTTCTAGTTGTACGAGTCTTTGTTGGGGGAAAACAGGTGAAAGAAATCTCATTTTAAGAAATAAATTTTTTTTGTATAGCTGATATAATTATTTTAGTTTTACTGAAGCAAACTCATTTTAGAGAAATTTATTCAAAGATATTTTTAGGTTTTCTGATAGGAAAAGAAAACCATTTTAACACTGAATGACCACTTTAATAAATTTAATTTGTAAATTTAAAAATCATATTATGCCCACATACCAAAATCGGTAAATAATAAGTTAGTGAAGGAAAAAATAGAAAAAGACTTATTTAGGATGAATAATTTTTATATGTACATTATTTAAGATACATATGCACATTTTCCCTCTTTGATAATATATTTACTTAAAAAATACAAATTACCTTCTCTGAATGTATACTTGGAAATGAAATGTAAAATAAATTTTGTTTTCATAAACAGAAATATTCAGACATACTATTATGTGAACTGAGTGACTTAACTACCCTAAACCAAAAACATAGGATATTTTAAAATTATTTCCAAAGCACCTTTAATACAGAATTTCACATTGAAATTTGTATGAACCTATATAACAAGGTAGTTAATCTAAACAAGTTACAGATAAAAATATCAGCTTTTAAAGAACCATCATTTTATACACCAGACAAGTTTAAGACCAAGGAAGAAGCATTTAACTTATAGATCATGCCAGAAATAATTTATAAATCAAGTCCATTAGGATCATCATTAATAAGGTTAGTAAGACCAACATTGAGGGTTAACCACACATGATTTACTATTAAGTTTTCAAATTTAGGTCAGTGAATACATAGATTAAAACAAAATGATACAGAAACCAATTATACCACCAGGAACATCATTTTCAATATATTTTGTAACTGCACCCCACTTTCTTCATAAGTAGTGAGAGCAGCAGAGCAAAGAACTAACTAGTAGCTGCACTGAGCAAGATCACATGGTTGACTTCTACTGTAAGGTCACAATGCCCCACTACATATTAAGCCCTGCATAAGCAAAGGAAAGGAAAGAAAAAGGAGACTGCTCCAGGTTTTCATAAGCCATATGACTTCAATCCCTGAATCAAAGTTACTGGTTATGTAAATCCAAAATGACACAAGTCTTTCCCTGAACCCCTTCATTCTGTGACGTACCATCAACACCATCTGCGGTTTCGCTTTCTTCTTCTTCTTCTTCTTCTAGCATTTCAAAAGGAGTCATTATATCATAGAGAAATGAGAGGAAACCATAAAACCAATCTGAACTTTCCTCTGCTAAAATATTAAGGACTTCCTCAAGAGAATCAATATTTTCATTACTGCCATCTTTGGTCAGGCCTACATAAGAATAAAGGAAAAGAGAAAGAGAAAATAAGGAGAGCAGTTAGGTGGAAAAATCAGCTGAGGAAGAGTGATGTCAAAAAGAATGTGCATCGAGGTCACAAAAGTTTATAGAAATGGTATTCTGTAAAGTAAAGAAATCAACTGAGATGCACACCTTGCAAGAACTGTCAAACATATATGCTACAGAAAAGCCACAAGATTCCTCATCCAACCAATCCTCGCATGAATCCCCTCTATTAAGCAGTTTGCTTTTTTTCCATTACGGTCTCTTAAATTGGAAAACTGACAAAATTGTATCAGCCAAAATTAATAGATGTAATGGGAAGAAACAGAAGCAGTATCAGAGAAAAAGATACAATTTCTGACAGTCTCCAGATTCACTAAATTACCAACCAGATATTAGTGAGCTGATTATACAAATATTTATGTATGTCAATAAAATTCATCAAAAACAAAAAGGCTCTTTTCCTCAAACTCTTAGGATATGGAGCAAACTTAGAAAACTGGAGTCATGATGATTATCAGGATTACTGGTTATGCCATCCACAAATGGGCACAAATGTACTTGCATTATGGAACTCAGACAAAACACTTAAATGTTAACATTATTAAATAGGTTAGGTCTGTAATACACTGGCAGCTGATTCATAGGCCTTTGATTCTTGCCAATAACAAGAATCATATTAATAACTTACTCTGCCTATTGATAAGAAATTCCATCAAGGCCTCAGCTGGTCCTTTGCAAACTCCTCTTCCCTTCAGCACATGAAATTAGATTCTTCTGCAAAGACTGCCACTTCTATTATTTAAATATTAGTTAAAAAAAAAAAACCAGACCCCCCCTAATGAAAAGAAATTAAAGTGTATATCACCACTTTTTCCTGTGAAGGGACTGTGAGTAGGAAAGGTCTCTTGGTGCTAGTAGGTATCAAAATCTGCCAAGAGTGCCAAGCTATACATACAGCAAGGCCCCATAGTTTTGAGGAGAAAAACAGGGTAGATAGCACTGACTACAAGAAATATGAACATCCATCACACATAGAAATTTTTCTGTTGCAATCCCTCAATTCATTTATTTAAGAATCTGGCACACACAGTCTCTCCACAGAGCAACCAAAATTGACATGCAAAGGTAATAGTGTGACAGCTAATTTAGATTTTAAAGATTATAGTGAATTTTCTCTGCTTTAGTCAATCAAATAATTATAGGATGTCACTCTTCATATATATATGAAGAGAAGGATACAAATTGCAATTGGTATTCAAGTTATCTTTTGACAAGCCCATAATGTTTTTCACTGAATTTAAGAGTTAACAAATAGCTGGGTATAGCTCAGTGGCACAATACTGGAACAGGAGATCTGAATTTCCATTCAGGTCTTTGGGAGAAGAAAAGTTTTTTCTTCCTGTCTTAAAATATTACAGCTAAATATTTAGTAAAAATATTTTCTTTTTCTCCATGTTCTAATACAAGTACTTCTAAGTATTAGGTATAAAATATAAAATCACTCTTCCTTCAATATAACAGGTTAAAAGTGGAACGAGTATGCAAAACCATTTAACATAAAAGTAGTAGAGAAAGAGAAAAATCTCTAGGTATATAATAACTGATTAACCTACAAGAGCAGGCCCCAACCAAAGAGCAGGACATCAACGGTACACTGCATGGGCAAGCACCCACTCATGGTCCATCCAGCTGACAAACATTTATGAAAGTTCTGAACACTGTGGGCTGGCTCTGCTTTTGTGATCTAAACATACATGATGTGGTGCTGGCTAGGTATGATGGGTCAAAAGGACAACGACTGGATCCTTAGATGATGTTACTGTAAGCCTTCAGTCCTCAGCCCATTTCCTGTTGATTTATGTGGGAAACAAGTTTGTAAATAATATACTTCCAAACAATGTATTTCCAATAATCCAAACCAAAATCAAACATACTTTTATTTCAGGTAATTTGGTCACACAAATAGGAAATAATGTAAGGAGGAACAAGCTTAGTATATTTTTCAAATGTAGCAAAGGGTTTTGGCTAGAAATAATGAAATTAATAACTTATCGATCTTGGTTCATTCATACATATTTAGTTTACAGAAAAGTGCAAACCTTAAAATGAGACACAAATGTAAACATGAATGTATTTATTTCCCCAAATTGATATGATTTAGATATACACAGATACAAATATTCAGAAAAACATTTATTAAATAAATGTCACACCTGTAAAAGTTTAAACTATAATTATATTTGCCAGGCTAAGCTCTCTTCTCCTCCCTCCCTCCTTTCCCTTATATTCCTTCTGCTTAATCCAAAGCTTATATTCTTCAAATTTAACCTTACATTTTAAACTGCCATCCCAGTGGATATGTTCCTAGGAAGTCTGATTTCTCTGGAAAAAATGCTCACTATATTTGTACTTCTATCATTTGCCTTTGTTCATACAGAGGCCACAGAAGGTATGCCAAAATTTCACCAACTTCTGCTTTGCAGTCACTTGCCAGTAACATAAGTACTGCTAAACTATTATAATCTCACATGGTAGAAAGGACTTTAATCATTAAATTCATGTTGTTTCTATTTCACACAGAGAATTCAAACAGCGTAAGAAACAGGTGTATAGGTCAGAGACTGACTGTTCTGCTAAAGCCACAAGCTAACTATAAACTAGCACATGCAGTCAGTATAGTTTCTTTACCTTAGCCTTATCTTTCTTTGTGCATTTACCTGTCAACCTATCAAAATGAACAATGAGATTCACCAAATTTGGTTCCATTTCCTAGTACATAATTCTAAAAGGAATGAATTATGATTTATCCATACCATACATGTCTATCTGAAAACGTATATGCCTATCTGAAAAGTTACATTTACTTAAACTCTTAGGGTTGGTTAAAAATCTTAAAGGGAATAACCTTTTGGAATGTCACATATACTAAAAATCAAGTTGTTAATGTGGGAAAAAAAATCAATAAAATATAGTAGATGAGAAAATTATTTCAAAAATAAAAGAACTTGGCCCACACAAAGCAAACTTAAAATAAATATTCAGAATTCATCACTGAAAGTAATACTTTGGGGTAACAAACCATTATAACAAGAGAATTACCATCATTGTGATATGTTGTTTTATATAATTTTATTTATTTTGCATGACTAAAATTATAGTCATCTGAGGATTTAAGGTAAGGACAGAGATCCTAATTTGGATACATAATGACATGTTTACATGGAAAATTTCATTAAGTTAGGAAAAGAAATTTCATGGAAATTTTATAGTAAGTATCCACTGCTAAGTGGCAAACATTAATTCCTATTAAGTAGTAGCAGTAGTAAGAAAACATAAACTATGACAAATCAAAGAAGATGTATTACATTTAATCACAAATTTAGGTTTTAAAAATAGTTTTCATATGTAGAATATTTTGTCTTTAAAGGAGATGAAATTTATCTATAGAAAGCAATTTAATTGGCTATAAATAAGGTATCCTTCCAATTTTTCATGTTAATGAAACATACAAAATAGTACTTCTGTAAAAATTTTCTTTGTATTATTATTCTGTTAGAATTAATATATAATACAAGGCCATATCTATTATTTTTCTAAATACTTTAATGTAAAGTTTTAGTAAAGATCTAAAGTAAAGGAAATCATGCTGTTTAAATGCATGAATACATATTTTACTGAGCCACATGATACAAAATTTGCAAAATTAAAAAACAGCACCATTCTTTCTAGTACAACAGCATTTTAAAACAAACGAGGAAGTCACACATCTTTATTTATTATAGGAAACATCTCAATAATAAATCAAGAGGTAATCTGGATGATAAAGAGTTCAGAGATTTCCATAATGAGTTAGCTTGGTCAAAAAACCACTAATTCTTATCTTAATGTCAATTTTAAAATACACAGAGAACATTTTAAGATATTTACTATCATGATTTCATTTCAAAACCATGTAGATTTATGTAGGTCTTCAGAAATTTACATTCTCAAGTGAAAGTGAATTATGCTAAATGATGCTAAAAATGGTGAGGATATTATGTGTATATAATTTATAAGTATTAGGTTCAGAACATGAAGTGCTTTAAATCTGAAAGCACAAATGAAATTACACTTAATAAAAATGTATGTGAAATAGCTATATATCTATTTGTAAAACTAAATTGAAACATAGGAGTCTTTTATAAAAAGTCATTTAATATCTTAACAAAAATATAATGTATTAAAGTGGGGAAATATCTTTCAGAAAATTTTTACAGTTGAAATAGATATTAAAGCAGAAACATTCTTCTGGTTCCAATATTTTTCCATCACTAGCAAAAAAAATAAAATGAGTACTTGCCTAATAAAATTTTGGCATCATCCACATCAAAATCTCCATCACCATCAGCATCGTAGACTCCCAGTTTTCCTGTAACAAGCAAGAAATGATAGATACAAGAACAAAAGGGAAAACAAATTTAATATTATGTTGTATTGCAGTCCTACACACCAACCATAAATGTTATGGATGAATGTAATTCTTTATTCTTCTAATACTTCAAAGCAGTACCATGTGAATATCTTAACCAAGAATCATAGGCAAGTCAATTAGAGAGTCATGAAATGTTCAGCAAACAAATTCTAAGACTGAGATATAATATTTTCTTTAAAGATTAAACAGTCTTATCAATTTTAAAGCAGTAAAACTTTATAATAAAAAGTTAAAATAATTTTATACGAACAATGAAATTTATTATATGTTAAAAATATTTTAGGTAAAATTTTTAACATATACAAAACATGATACTGACCCAATTCTAAGTTTCATAAAATTTAATTTTTCTAGGTAAAGTTTATCACACTATCAAAATCTGAAGAGCAAGAAATATGAAACGAGCCTCAAAGACTAAATAAATGTATGTACACCTTTTAGTAAAGACTAAATGTATATATATGTAAATTAACAAGGGAATAAGTGCTAAAAATAAAAGGGAATTTTTACATTTTATAATAATTACAATCAATATATCATGAATCAAGCAAAGAAAAATATGTTCTGGAAATACAATATATAAAACTGAAGGCTTCCTGAAATCACAAAGAAAAACTTAAGTTAACCTAATTAAAAACTATATTAACACTGGCCATCTATTACTAAAGAAAAGAAAGTTTTAAAACAAATCCATTAAGAAAACATCACCAAAAGAGAAATACATATTTATAAGGTCTTAATGAATTCACATCAAGAAAACCAGTAGATTTAGTATTTCTAATGAGTTTAATATAGTCAAAACCATTCTAAAATCAATATGGCTTATAAGTTACCACTGGACAAGGACTGTGAAGAAATATCATAATAGGCAATAATCTTTGAACAATATTCATAAATTCAACATTTGTGCTAAAAAACAACTGGCAATACTATTTCTACTTCTTTAATTAAAAGCACATTAAAAGACTGTATAAGAGCAAACAGAAATTTTGGCATGGAGCAGATATCACCCATCTTTATTTTCCCAGAGCTGTAGCACTACTTAGAAAAACAGTTAACTTGCTATGCAGAAGCCTGATTTATTATGCATACATTGAAAATGATGACAACCATGGAGACAGGAAAGTGTTATTTCTATTACTAAGAAAATGAAAAGTACTCATATTTGAGTCCAGATTATGCACAGAGTAGAGCTCAAATGACATTTAAAAACTAAAAGTAATACCTTTCCTAACAAATTCACAAGGGAAATTGGTCCTGTTTACATTCTATATTGTAATTAATGACTAAATTAGTAGAATAAAGTTGCTTTAGAAACTGATGCAAATATACTTAAAATGCATCTCCAATGGCCTACCTTGAAGTACCTCTGATAAGTTATAACGGAAATCCTTTGCTTTGGCTGCATGCATGTAAAAACATGAAAATTGTTACTCATGTTTAACAGTACAAATATTTTAAATGTTTTCTTTATGCATTCCCTAGCAATATAGCATTCACTATAACAATGAAAGCAGGGATCTACTCAGAAGTGTACCTCTCAATTAAAATTCTGTTAGTCAATTAATCTATTGGGAGGCAAATCACTTGTAATAGAAATGAAAAATTCCAATCAAAGACAGATTAGAGGTAAGCATATTTTATTACTCTTTGCCTCTTTGCTCCTCCTTCCCACTCTGACAAATGAAGCAGAAGCATAGACAATCCAAAAGAAGGGAACAGGTCTTCTATGCAACACTATACACACAGACAAGGGCACACTTTTTCAGAGACACATACACATCCTGCACTGGGCTATAACAGGGAAAGGCCTTTATTCACAATAGCCAAAAAGTAGAAGCAACCCAAATGTCCATCACTGATGAATAAGTAAGCACACTAAAATATATCCACATAATGGAATATTATTTAGCCATAAACTAGAGTAAGCACTAAATCTTGAAAACATGATAATGGTAAGTATGAAGCAGAAAACACAAAAAGTCACTTATTGTGTGATTCTATTTACTATACACAATGTTCAAAATAAGCAAAACTACAGAAAAAATGTAGACCAGTGTTTATCAAAAGGAAAGGGATGGAGGATTAGATATATTGAGGGGAGGAAACAATGGAAATATCCATAAATTACAAAATCATGATGGTTGGACAAAGTGATGAATATACTAAAATAACAAGTTGTGTATTTTTAAAGATTTACAATATTGAATTGTACAATACAATTGTACAATTGAATTTTATCTCAAATTTTAAAAAATAAAAACAATAAAGAATCATAAACATAAAAATAAAAACTGCAATTACAGGAAAATGGGAAAGGGTATACATAGGATACTAAGAGAAATCAACTTCAGAACAGCTCAGAGTCACACCCACCCATGCACATACATTTACACTCACATATTATGCAAACACTCCTATACACATGTACTCCAAGGGAGACACAGGTGGGTATGCTTTGAAAATTCTCTCTAAAGAAGGGTTTCGCAAACTGTGTGTTTATACTACATTAGTGGGTCTATAAATAAATCCAGTGGTTCATGAACACAATTTTTTTACATCATAACATTACAAAATTTGATAAAAACTACAGAGTACAGCATGTAGTGAGAATGAGTTTGACAAAACTCATTTTGATAAAATTTTTGTGTTATACATATAATATAAATATATGTATACATAATATAATATATGTACAATAATACATATATTAAAGTCTTTTTTGTTGTTACATGTTGGAGACCATTATGAAGCAGTTCTGAGCAGGATTTAAATTTTACTAATTGGTTTACTATGTTTATCTGTGAGTCTGTCCTAAGCCTCGGCCCCTTGCCTGGTGATGGGAGCTGATTTATAGTAAGTAAACCTCTATGAATTACTGATCATGGCTGAGATCTTTAGTGATCTATGAGCCCATAGACACCTCAAAGGGCAAGATAAGGCCACAGCTGCAGACACTTGGCTCCAACCCAATTAAGCAGATAGAGACTACAGCTACAAAATTTACTCCTACTGTCTCACTTCTACTATGCCTTCATGATAAGACAGTTCTAATAAATTGACTTGATTCATTACTTGGAGACATCCTTGAAGTGACTCCAAGGTCCTGCTCATTGCCTGTATTTTCCTCAGTTTCTCCCCTCTTGTTGGACTATTAAAAATAGACTGATCTAAAAAAGCCTTTGTCTTAGCCCTCAGAGCTTTGAGCTTAATTAAAGGGTTTTGACCCTCCCGGAGTCCTAAAATCATTACAATTGTCTCTTTATTTAACCACCTCCATACACTGTTTCAGAGATTGGGGATCTAGGTCAGGACCGAATAGTTACACGTCACATTCAGTTTAAAAGGCACTACTCCAAGGTAAGCCCAGAAGCATCACTTTTTGCTTCTCCCTTGAGAACTACTGAAAGGCTATGAAAGTACAGAAACAATATAAAATAGGTGATAATAAAATTTAATAATGTTAAGGGATGTCGCTTAACCTCTTACCAATTCACATAACAAAACATACAAAATTCTTACCTAAAACTTCTTCATAATCAACCAGATCAAACCAAACAACAGCTACTGAGGTCCAGACTCCCAGCAAGGCAATGACCATAAACCAGGTGAAAAAGGAGCTGCCAGAGAGTCCTCCTTTCCTGCCATTCTTGTGTCCTCCTTGCTTTGTCTCTGTTTAGAAATAAATGTCAAATATCACCAACTAAGAAATACTGCACTAAACTCTTACACCGAATTGTTTCTCCAGTAATTTTATAGATCATTTAAAAAATAGTTTCACTTAAGTTTTAAAATCATGTGACATATAGATTTTGAAAAAAGAAAAGCTTTTGTTTAGACTCAATACCACGTTCATAAATCCTAAATTTTGAAGTAATGGAAGAAACCAGGTGTGGTGGTACACGCCTGTAATCCCAGCACTCAGGAGGCTGAGGCAGGAAGCTCATCATGAGTTCCAGGCCAGCTTGGGCTACATGACTCACAGCCAGCATGTAAGTGAGCTCTTGCTTTAAGAAAAAAAGGTAATGGAAGATGAAGGGCCAGTGATTTTATTAAAAATTATATTTAATGTAACATACAAACATTCATTTCAAGTTCCTTATTCAACCACTTGCATACAAAGGAAAACAGGATGGAGCACAGTGTTCCTATCTCTGACAAAATCCACTGGGACCAGGCTGGCAGAAGCAGAAAGAGGCACATTCCAACTGACCTCACTACAGGAAACTGCTCTGTAAACTGCTGCCCACCTATATCACATCTGATATGCTTAATATATTCTATGCTCTTTTGGAAATATACTTCAGATGATCAAAAATAAGCAAATGTCATCTAATTAAACTAGTCACTATAGAAAAAAGGCAACATTTTTATTAAAAGACCATCCTCAAATTTCTCTTAAACAGGAATGTAATACATATAAAATTAATAACTAAAAAGCTTATATTGTACCTCAAAATGCCATTTGAGAAAAAGGAAAACTTTTTATCAACCAGCTAGAAAAATAGGACACTGTACCATATCTGTGTAGCACATGAACTTTCTGTAAAGTATGTTTTGTGCACTGTTGCAAGTATTCTTCATGGTATCTTGTCCTTCCTTTCTGCAGGAGGTATTTCTGTATGTTTAAGCCAGACAATGCTCATCTTAGACAACTGAAAGACATCTGACATTCTTGGTCTCTTCCCAGGACCCACAGGCAAGCAAGTCCCTATTCCCCCACATTGTGTACATGGGGCAGTGCTTGGCTGAAAATCACAGGGTAAGATAGGAAAAATCAAACATCTGTTTTAAAGACGATAGAAGAGGTCACCCAGTGTCACCAGCCAGTTGGATAGATGCAGATATCCCCTGACCTCCAGAGTCCTGACATCCCTTGACTCGCACCAAGTGGGCCAATGTAATGATTTTACAAGATCCTACCAGTTCTAAAACAGAATCTGTCTTAGACTTTGATGTCCAGTTCTAAATATATTAGTAGTAGTTTCCATTGGTTCTAGTCAAGAATAAACTACCAGTATATTTTTCTGAAATAATAAGTGAAATCGTACTTGTGGAAAGGATATGAACAAGCCGGGCCTGGGGGCACAAGCCTGTAATCCCAGCACTCTGGAGGTTGAGGCAGCAGGATCACGGCAAATTTGAGGCCAGCCTGGGCTACAAAGTGAGCTCAAGGCCAGACTGAACTGCACAGGGAGATCCTGTCGCAAAAAGAGTTAAAAAAAAAAAAAAAAAAAAAAGGATATGTACATTTTCAAAGCTATCACTAGATCAACTTTCTGAAAAAGGCCATAAAAACTAACTCGGTCCAAGGGCACATGTATGCTTGTATATAGTCAAAAGTAAACAAACATTTCACTCTTGAAAAAGTTCAATAATTCCTTTTACTAATAGTCTTTAAGTACTAATGAGCACATCAAAATGGGCCAGATTCCCAAATAGTACTATGGTGAAAAATATCTTTACCAAGTAGCACATGGCTTAGAAAAATGTCTTCTTATTCAGAAAATTTTAATAAATTCAATTCAACAATACTACTGAATCTGTGGAGCTTCCTATCATCACTGATGCCTACTCACTTTTTTCTTTTAATTTTCAAAATACTTGTGATAATATAGCATATATTGTTCTTTTTATAATCCATGCACTTAAGACACATTAAAACAATGGAAATCATTATTTCTTATCAATGTTATAAAAATTTTTACCCAGTCTTCCCTTCCTATGTCTCTTCAGATAATAAAACTGTGATGTGCACTTCAAATTGATTCAATATGCAAAAATGTGATCTGTCTCTAGCAAATATTTTAATGTATAAATTATGTTTTATGTAGCCAACATTTATATGATTGTGTTAGAAACAAAGCCGACAGCCATGTGTAGGACTCCTCAAAAAACATCTTGTTTCTATATAACACAGATGCATAGAGATCCCTTTGCATATAGTACTAAATAAAATTCCCACAGTGAGGCCTTCTAAATATCCATTTACTTCTAAACAAGAAGCAATAATAATTAATTTCCTCCCTTGGCTACTTCTTGTTTCTAAAAACCAAATTCAAATTAAAATTGTAGTAAAAGTGGGTTCTCATCTTACTTCTCTCAGACATTCTATAACTAATACTAGATTATTGTTTTGTTCCTCATTAACTGGAAAACAGGAAGGCTAAAAATAGTTCATTCTCTTATTCATTCATTTAATATATTCAGCCTGTACATAAGATCATTACTCAATTACTAAGCTTTAAAGATGTGCATGTGGGCCAGGGCACTGCTCAGCAGCACAGCACCTGCCTGGCAAGCACGAGGTCCTAAGTTTGATTCTCAGTACCAAAAAGAAATTGTGCATGTTGATAATAGTACATCCAAAATGACATTTAAAGTGAATCTAAAATATAGTAACTAATAAAACAAAATAATATCTTGGATTTGAAGTTCAACTCTCCATTTCTTTCTCTACTGGTTCTGTCTGAGACAGGATCTCATTACATTGCCCAGGCTGGGATTGGACCTGTGGATTCAAGGCTAAGCCTCTCCAGTAGCTAGGACTACATGCATGCAGCACTGCATCCAGCTTCTCTCTCTTGTTCTTAATACAGAAATGGAAGAAGAAAATTTCTAAGATTCTCAAAAGCAAAATATCATTTATCCAAAGTAATAACACAAATGTTCCTTACTGAAGATCACAAAGAAGAGGAGACAGAAAATCAAATACACAATTATAAAGGTTAGACTTTAGGGCCAAACTCACCCAAGTGAGTTAAAGCATGCAAGTGTTAGTGGGAGGAAAACCTAGATAGGACACAAAAAGAAACAAGAACTTCTTGTGCAGTGGTTATAGAGAGGTCATTTATAATTGAGGCCTGCAGACAAGACCCTAGTAGGCTTTAAAACAATCTTTAGTACAAAGTAATCTCTAGAATCATCCGTAGAACAGACATTCACACTGACTCCATTTAAATATTATTTTAATGTTTAATAATTTAAAACATGTATAATCAATCTTAGATTTTAATCAAAGTAGTTGTATGAAATACATTTATCACTTTTAAAGGATACACAATACTCACCTAGAATATTAAAGTATCAGCAATATTTTACAAACTTAAAATGTCATATAAATGATGTATTTTCTAGCATTACCAACCATATCACTGTTAATATTTGCTGATCCTGTAAATGAATCAAATACTAAATTATAGAAAAGTAGCCTTTTGAATAAATCCTTTTTAGGGAAACTATTTTGGACAGCAAAAATGCTCTTGATATATCCTTCTATAAATATGATGTTCCGGTCCCAAAGGGTAGATCAGTTTCTGTTCAACTGAATTAAAGAAAGCATGGTAAGAGAAACCCTTTCCAAGGGCTTAAAACTCCCTACACAAACCTGTATTCTGGAAGAACAACTAACAGTTATCCCAGTTTTCAAACGTTAAAATAAAACTAACTCTGTGTCTTAATTTCCTTTTCTGGCTCCATGTCAACCTGTAGCACCCAGGAACTCATCAAGAATTTTTACTGGAGTAAATAAAACAGGAAGGACTATGTGATTTTTCTCCCCATGCTGTCACATCAAACATACATATCTTCAAATTGTAGAAAGGGAGTTATAGAAAATGTTCCCACACACAGTACTACTAAACACAGAAAACTATTACAGTAAGCAATAGTACCAAGAATCCAAAAGGAAGATTCTCCAAGATGAAAACTGAGTTAGGGAAAACAGGAAACTTTACTTACTTGATGAAAGAAAGAGAAAATAGAAATTTGTCTACATTTGCACTGTTGTCAATTACATTAAAGGTATAATATTAACTGAATTACAGATCAATCATTTGGAAAATTAGTATCATGGTGAAGATTTCATATTTATATATAAACTATTTGAAATTTTTTAAAAAATGTAACAACTCATTAAATGTTATTTTTTCGTGGTATGAAATGTCACTCCTTGAAAACCTGCAACTATTAAAAATACAGCACAAATCAAAGCTAATTTTATCTAAGTAGTTTACTAAATATAAGAAGGGAAGAAACATCTTGTAAAAGAACTAAAAATTCACATATATGTCTCCTTATGTGTGTATGTACATGTGGTATTCTGAGACAATGTCTTACAGTATAACTCAGGCTGGCCTTAAACTCACAGTGTAGTCCAGACTGGCCTCATATTCACACAATCCTACTGCCTCAGCCTTCTAAGTCCTAGGGCTACAGGGCATGCGCCATCACACCCAGTCATACGTATATATAAATCATATTCTTCTTCCTGAAGAATGACACACTTTACCAGATTAGGTAAGCAGTCTGTTCTAAGCACTTATTCAAAATAATCTTCATAGTGGAGATACTCCCATTTTCACGTTTATAGTAGAATTCTTTTACTCACTGCTTTGACAGCTAAGAATTAAAAGCAATCTTTAAACGTTTATCTTTTCTTATATATTTTCAACAAGGCAATGTAATCTGCTTTAAATTTAACAGAAAGACAAAACTTTACACAAAGTAAATAAAGCAAAAGCAGATATATACAAAAAGCCAATTAAGAGCATCATTAATGAACACTTGAAAGTATACTGTTTTAAAAAGAAAGTAAAATTTGAGTCCCTTTGTTTTAACTTTTTATCTGTTTCACAAGCAAGTAGGTTAGTTTCCATACATAATAAGTCTTTACTTGAACCAATAAATTTCTTCATTAATATATACATTCCTTAAGTTTTCTATCATTTTATATGGAATCTGAATGCACATAATTCTTTAAATTCATGGTAATTAACTTATAAGACTAAAAAAGACTGCTTGTATATATTTTAAAATTTGTAAAATGCAGTTTTGGTAGCAGAATATATTAAAAGACAATCTAACTTAAGATACACACAAACTTAGATTTAAGACAGGTTGTTCTACAAAAAAAATTCAACTACTATGAAAATTAAAGCCTCCAGGAGTTCAAAATAGAAAACACAAAATACACAATGAAAGCACTTAGCCAAAAATACTCAAATGGAGCACAACCAAAAATAAAGTGAAAATGTGTTAGGTCTAAAACAACTGTTAATCAGAAGTACAAAAATGATACCTTTATCTTCAGCCATTTTGGCTTCTTCAATCCATGAATAATGTATATATTAAAGAGAAAAAACTCAAAATGCTCAAGGCAAGTGTGGGGTGCAATGCACACCCTTCCCTTCCAGAGCTCTGTAGGCCAACTCTGCCCAGCCAAGGGCTACAGAACTGAAACTGGACCTGACTGCATACTCTGGTCATCTGTTATTTTTAGAGGCCTCTTCCTCATGGCCAAATGCTGCTAATCACTCAGGCTGAAATGCACTCTTGACAAATCCGAAAGCCTTCCTCCACTTAGGGCATGGATTCCTTTCTCAGTTGGTCCTATCCCCTACTTCAATTCCTAAAAAGTCAAGGATGGGAAAAATGAAGAGCAATAAACTATGCTACCATTTTTTCCCCATACAGTAGATTTTAGTGGCTCAGTGTAAATACCAAATCATTCAAAACTGAAACAAGTCCTAATGTATCCCTAAGCCCAGAAAGAGCCTGACTTGGCAACTTAGTATGTTAATCAAATGCCTGCAAGATCATTAGTTTCAATAAAAAAGAACCATAAATGGCAAGAAATTAATTAATGCTCTAGAAATCTGATTCACAGCCTTAACAGTGTAGGAACAGTGTCTCCAAAGGCAAAAAAAAAAAAAAGGATTAGTTAAAAAAAATAGTACAAAAGCACTTCACTGGAGAAGGAGAGGCTTGAGGGAAGAGGGTGGGAGGAAAGAAATGAACAAGATGGGAATAATGGGAAAGCTAGAAGAAATGGAGAGAACAAGAAATCTTGAGCAGTGAAAGTAGTGACCTAGGAAACACATCTCATAAAGGGAACTGGACATTATACAACTACATTTCTGATTTTCTTCTCTACTATCCCCCAACCACACCACCAAATGGTCTCCCATAGGAAAGAAAATCAGCCCAATTTTAATACTGTTTTTTATTCCCACTGATCTAAGATTAGCAGTTCACAGATTTCATTAGAGCTCTGATTAGTGTATTAAATTAATTTAGTGCAAGTACTATCTAGAACAAGGCAGCAATCTTTCAAAGCTGTTTATAAGTTTTTCATTTTTTTTCCACTCCAATTTAAGGTTCTGTAGGAGAATTAAACATTTAATTGATCTGAAAAGGAGTCAGTAATCTAAAGTACCAATATGTGATGGCCTAAGTTTAGGACAGAATAAACTAGCCACCAAGAACAACTCAACAAAACTGACAAGTGTTCAGCTCTGATAGAGAAACATTACAACACCTTTCTTAAAGGATCTATTCCACTAAAGTTAATACTTGTTATATTGTTACAATGATAGTCACTTGCAGATTGGTTTATGTTAATACACCATTCAACTACCATTTATACATATTAGACAAGTACAGGAAGATATCCTTGTTGTATCGTCTTTGGAGAGAGAGTGACAGTGATAAGGGACCCTCGGTGAGACTGGTGGAAACCAAGCTATCACACTCACAGGACCATGAGGCCAGTATGGCTTCAGATTCAGAGATATAGATTTTTTTCAAGTTTTTTCATTAATTTCAATTTGGAGGAAGTCACCAAATTTCTGGGTTTCAACTTCCTTGCTTATCAAATGTCACATAAACTAGGCATGTGTATGTGATATGATCAAAAAATACAGTGACTATTTAATTCTTTTTAAATGGATTACTCTAAAAGACACACAATGGCCTTAATCCTCCTCAAAATTCTACCCCTGGCTTTAACCACATATATCTTATAATTTTTGCTAATTTTTGAAGTAGTTCTAGAAGTCTTGTTTCATGTCTTTAGTTGTGCTGCTGTGTTGCCTTGATGTCCTGAATAAATTAAAAAATTTACATTTCACATTTGTTTTGACTTTGGGGGGAAGAACCAGAAGTCGCATGGTGCAAGATCCAGTGAACAAAGCGGATGAGGCTGCAGCACAATGTTTTTACGAACTTACCTTTCTTTCCAATGATTAGTACTAGGCAGGAGCATTCACTATATTTTTGATCAAACCTTTTAAAGACACTCATGAAACAAGCCTCTCACAAAGGTTTCAGAAAGTGACAAAGAAAATGCATAAAGGTATTTGAAGTGAGGAGGAGTATTTTGAAGAGAACTAAAGGCAGTGTGTATTTACACTAGTACTTTTTTAAATTTAAGCATTCATCATATATTTCGAACACTCCATATATATTTGTTGAAGTCATCCAAGTAACATCTATTGACTGACTCATTCAGGATCCAAGTACAAATTTCTCCCTTCAAATTCATTACACTTTTCTTTTTTTGTTTTGTTTTGGGGTTTGTTTTGGTAATGGGGATCGAATTCACAACCTTGCGCTTGCCATGCAGGCTATGTGCTGCTGAGCTATATCCCTGGCTATAACTCTTTTCATAATCCTAGCTGTCCCCTAAACTGGCAGAGCTGCTAGGATTCTTTGTCTCTCTCTTTACCAGCCAAGCCAGATGCATTCTAAATTACAAAGCTGTGGTCAAATGCTGAACTGAAGCAACTATTGCGGCATTAAATTAGGGTCTCCCTTAGCCTTAAGGCTTCTTCAATACATTATGGTTGTACTTCAGGGACAAATATTAATCACATTCACACATTCAATAACTAACCCTTTCCTTCTGTCTTTTGCAATAGTTGAACAGTCAAAAAATGTCTTTTTCTTTAGTTTCTCAATGATAATGGCCTACCTGTATTTTGAATAGGGTTCTCAGGAGAAATCTTTTGGAAAAACTCTTATTCTCTCACTAATTAAGAAAAATAAATTATGAATTCCAAGCTATTACCTATTATGATAAGAATTCACTCTTGTAATGGGGAATACTTATGGAAAATTTTTAAAACAAATTTAATTGTTGTATAGCAAGTCATGTTTAGAAAACATTAGCAGACAACTAACCGAGCAAAGTCAACTGAAAGTAATACTAACTATTCCTAGTAGTGACTTCTGGGACTAAAAGCAATTTCTAGTCTAGGAAAAGACCAAACCTGTAACATGTGCTCTAAGACTATTAATATCAGCCTGATGTAACTTGAGACCACAAGAGTCAAGACCTATATCCACAGATTCAAGGGCTCTACCTCCCTCCAAAAACCTACCAGGTGGAAACCCGCCAGCCCTCTCATGTGCCGGAACTAAAGACATCTTTCCCACACCCTCATTTAGGTACTGTTTATAAAAGTGGCCCCAATACATCACAGTCACTAGAGGGTTTGTCAAAACAGAGTTGTTACTCCTTTTTTCCAGAGTTTCTGATTCTGTAGGTCTAGATTTAGAAGAAAGAAGTGATCTGATGCTACTGACCTCCAGGAATAAAGCACTATTTTTCCTTTTAACATTTAGAGGTAAGAGAGTTTGAATGTGGAACAGTGATTAAAAGAGCTTGGGGAGGGAGGCAGTGCATAAGAGGAGAGTGAACTCTGCATAGTATGTATGCACTGAAAATTACACTGAATTCGATAATATGTACAATTAATATAAGTAAACAATAAATGAATAGAATAGCTACATAAGTCCTCCCTAATTCAGAAGATCCAGGAGGAGAAAAGTACCTCTTGCTTTTATCAATTTCCAGACCATTTCTCATCCTCTAGAAAAGAAAGCAACAACATAACAAAGGCCTATTCTTTTGAGACCAAAGCTATGCAATTAGACTATCCTGCAGTGGCCTTATCACTGTCCACCACCTTCTGCAGCCCCTCCCCACCCACAATGAGCGAAGTCTTCTACACCTCAATTCTAGCCATGACTCCGCAGTTTCAAGTCCACCCTGGGACTATCAGGATAGGTTCTCTTTCTGTCACTCCTTCGTCCTCAGAGTCCTTGTTTACCTCCACTCTATACCCTGCAATCATTTTTAAGATTCTTACTATGGGTCATATCTTAAACCCAATTTAATTTAACTTCCTAATCACATCTTTATTCTTAGTGAAATGTTTCAGTGGTTCTCCCAATATAACTTCCTAGGCAGATGCTGAAAACCTGCTAAAATCTAATTGCAGGATATCGTGAAATACTAAAAATGCTAAAAAAAAAAAAAAAAAACTTTTCAACTACACATATTACCAAAAATAAACATGAGTAAGGGATACCACTCTAAACCTAGTATCTATCTATCAGCCAGGATTACCAAAGGCAAATCTGCAGACACTGAGTAAAATCTATTTAAATTACAGCACTTAAATATAATCACCACTACCCTGAGACTCATATACATAGCCAGAAAGAAAAGAAACAGCTCCACATGACCAAGCAACACACAGAATGAAAACATCCACTGTATAATCACAACCTAGTTTTTTTACCTTATTTATTCAATAATTTCTTTTTATTTCTACTTTTTTTCCTTTCCTATTGCAGTAGTTTGGATATGGGTCATATCCCCATAGGTCCGTGTATTACAGGTCTTGTGTATTACAGGCCAATATGATGCTACTGGGAAGTGGTCAAACCTTCGAGATGTGAGGCCTTCTGGGAGGTCCTTAGGTCATTGGAGTATGTATCCCTTAAGAAGGATTATGGAGTCTCATCTGGTCTGTCAATTCTCCTAACTCATAAGGTAAATAAATGGTCTCAGTCACATACTTCTGCCTTATGAACTGCCTCATGAGAAGCTCAGTGATAAAAGGCTGCCAATCTTAGACTGACTGAAACCTCTAGAAACACCAGTCAAAATAAAACTTTTGTCTTTGTAAGTCAGTTGTCTCAGGTATTTCATTATAGCAATGTGAAGCTGATTAATATACTCTGTATCACATGCCTTCACAGCCTTCTAAAACCATCTTAAAGTTCATAGATCATTATTTAAATTCCTCTTCTAACTCTTCGATCCTTTTATTACACTCAATTACCAATTCTGACTCCTTGAAAGAACAGGTTATCCGGACCAGGGATTTAGCTCAGTGGCATAAGCGCCTGCCTGGCAAGCGCAAAGTCGTGAGTTCAATCCCCAGTACTGCAAAAAAAATTTTAAAAAAAGAAGAGGTTATCCATCCTCTCCTTGACAGCAAGAGCAGCTGGTGACTCCGGTAAAAATCAACAGGGATCAATCAATGTTGCCTGTCAATCCCATGACATTTCTCTAGAACACTCACCTTCCCGTCACCCAAAAATGCTATTTTAAACTTCCCTGTTCTTAAGCCATTCTATTTTGTACTCAAAAGCTGCTGCAGTCTCTTCATAGAAAAAAACAGAACCATCAACAGTAAACTATCATGGCTGTCCACTGTCTACGGTGTACACCTATACTCACCAGCACACATTCTCTGCTCTCCTCCTAACTGCAGCCTCCAGCTCTCCTATACTCCAGCACACTCTTGGCTCTCTCTTCCTCTCCATGGCCACCAGCCACACTGCCTTCTCCATGCTCTCTGTGTGCCTCTCCCCTTTCCCTCACAGATAAAGATCTCAAGGGAGCTGCCATTTTACTGCTTTCACTTTCTAGCCTCTCACTCCTTATAACCTATAGGCTGCCACCTGGCTTCTGCAAAAGACTTCCAGAGAGCACTCTAATGTCACATGAGTGATTTCTATGTCATTTAACCCAACAGAAAATCTGAGATAAAGTGCTAATACAGTCTTTATTTTACTTAACCTCTTACCAGAATCCTCCTTATTTCACAAACATTGTCTCCCCCTAAATGTCATGAGTTCAGAATTTTCTGGTATTTCTATCACCTTTTTGGACTCTTAATTTTCAGCCTTTTTTTGCTAAATCACTCTCCCCTAGTTGATGCTGAAGTGTAAACTTGGTCCTATGCCACTTTCTTAGGTGACTTTGGCTTCTTTTTGGAGGGTTAATTGTTTTTGTTTGTTTTTGTTTTTACTTTGGCTTCTATCTGTAGGGCTAATTTTTTTTTCTTTCCTTTTGGCTTCAAAATCATATATTAGCACTTTGTCTCAGTTTTTCTCTAATCACTGAGACGAAATGCCTGATGCACAAAATTAAAGAAGGAGAGGTTTATTTAGCTTACAATTTGCAGAAGTTTCAGTCCATAATCAGCTGGTTCCAAAACAGGGTAGTATGGCAGAGAAGCAACAGTTCGTGGTGTGGGAAGATAGCAAAAGCAGTAAGAGCCAAAAGGAAGGAGCCCATGAGAAGATTCTTTCTGTCTGTTATATTGTTTGTAGGCTACCTACCCTAGGGTAGATGTAGCATTCACATCCATAATTCCAGGACTAGACAATGAATCAATCACAAACTCTAGATTCAGCCACCTCATAAAGCATCACCCATGACTGCATGAGGCTTTGAGGGGACATCCAGGCACAAACTATATATAGTACTCCTTAATATCTCAAAAGCATTTCTATGAAGCCAGCTGCCTAAGCCAAAAACATGGCATTTATTCTTGACCCCCCCCCACAAAGAAAAACTCATCCCTAAAAATGAGTTTCTCCATCTCGTTGATGCAAATATGTTACAACTATCCTAAGATATAGGTTCCTCTTAGCACCTGACCATCTTTGTCTGCTTATTTACTTAACAGTATTTTTTAAAAAGAACTGCATGCATTATGACATGAAAAATTGAAACTGTGTCTCAAATCACCCAACTTTTTGCCTCTCAGCTGTAGTCAATCACCAGATCGTTATCATCTCCTAGGCTAAGACTATCCTCAACATAAAATTTATTGCTCCATATAACCAATCAAAATAATCTTTTAAAATATGATTATATCACTACTTTAAGATTCATTAATAGTGTCACACTTCTCTCAGGTTAAAATATAAAATCTTTAATATGGTTTGCAGGACTGTACTTTACACAACCACCGCTTAATGCACCAACCTACCTCAGTATTGTGTTGTTTACCCAGAGGTGTCCAGATTCCAACCTCAGGTTATCTTCCCAAACTTTCCCTTTTCCCATAATATCACAATGCTACCATATTACAACCCAAAACCCAAACTCCTGCCTCTGTCTTCTGTTTTCTGCTTATATACCATCTCCTAAAGAAAGCTTTCCCTGTTTTCCTAATATGTTGTCATGGCAGTGTACTCTCCTCCCTTACAGCATTATTCCACTAGGAATTGGACAGCTGTATAGAAATTCATGTATTACATACTTCTAGCAAAATACACATTTCATGAAGCCAGGAACTCATTTATGAAATAATAAATTCCTTCTCAAATCTTGCTATTACAGGAGTAATTAAATCTCTTTCTGCTAACATTACCAAAAAATGGGAGTAAAATATAGCAGAACAATTGTCAAGTCACTTCAGATTACCTCATCTCCATCAAATTTAAGGATCATAAGATTGAGAACAGTCCTACAAACAGTGAAAAAAGAGTGAAGCCCAGTGATTCTTCAACCCTGAATAAGGACTAACTATCCCATTACCAAGATTGCACAGCTCTGTCTCAGGTAAATTCCTCAATGACCCATCTTGGAGGACACCTGGGTACCAGAAGTAGAGACAGATAGGAAGGGCTCTGCAGCCCCTTCACCTGTCCTGACAGCCAGATAGCCGGACACCTAAGAATTCTCTTTTGATGGATGCTATGTACAAAAGGCACTGCAACTGGTTGAAGAGTAGCAAAGAGTCACCAAGAGACTCACAATTTAGGAAAGCAAAACAGAAAGTTATGTGCATTTTCATCAGTAAGGGTAAATTAAAATGAAGTATTAGTACTATTCATCCATGTCAGCCTCTAAGGGTGTTTTTTGGAACCTATATTATATTTTGAAATCCCCAGCTGGCAAGCACTTTTGCACTACTACCCACCTGTTGATGCCAATCCACTGTAGAGGAGACCAACTGAATCAGGACCTGGGTCTACCAGACTCTACCTTGGGAATATATGACTCCATTGGTAAGAAGTTAGCACAATATGAATGGTAAGTTAACTTCAAAAGTTAGTTTTTTTTCAGGCTAGCCCTAATAAATGAATTCTTTAAAGTTAATTAGTTCTCTCTATAGAACATTCACTTGAGTACACTTCAACTCAGAGAAAAAAAAAACACAGAGGGTTTTTGCAATATATGTGGGTAACAATTATTAGCATGATGGTCTGGAGAGACAAAGGTATGAAGAAAGGTGAGTTGATGTCCACTTAGAAATTCCAAGGTAATGAAAGAAAAGCTATTAGCACAAACAAAAAAGCCTTTTCTTGGTTTATTTTCAAAACTAAAAATAATAATAAAAAAGCCTAGCTCTACTGATTTAAGTCTAACTCCAAGGTAATGAGAGTGGGACCACAAAATCAATATGGAAGACCACCACTAATCTATAGCTGTGTCCCTGAAGACTTTTTGACCTTAACTCACTCAAACAGCAAAAGATACCCAGCCTTTGAGCTGGGGAGATACCTCAGTAGTAGAGTACTTGCCCAGAATGCAAGGGTTTCTAGCTTTAAACCTTAATGGGGCCAAAGAAAGAATATCCCCCAGCCCTCTTTCTTTCCACTTTCCAGGACAAAACAATTCATCATTTACAATTAATATCAACAAAAATGAGAAGGAAAGTGAAGGATTACATAAAAGCATTAGCACAAAATATACCTAAGATTCATGTGTAAATTACAAACTATGCACATGTCTGAGAGTCAAGTTTCTAGAAAATTATAGGCCAAAAAAATAGTAGATACAATTATGCATCCCAATACAGGTTGGTAATATCTAACAACCCTTTAATAAATAGATTAATAACAACAAAGTTGAATAACAGTATTAAATAAAAACCAAAAATAGTTATAACTAAACAACTGTATGCGTTGACAAACTAACTCTATCTAAAGAAAGGTCTCATGGTCTATGCAGTCTTGGAATGTACTCCCTTACTGGAGTATCTTTATTTTCCTGGGCACTCTGGGCACTGGACAACTAACATATGATTTATGAATGAGTCTTAGGGACATGCTGATCTCTGGAGGAAATGGGTAGAGCGTAAGTGTCAACCATGTTTCAGCATATGATCAACCACAATAAATTCTGAATAGCAAAAGTTAAAGCCCACTGTTGACTATATGCCATAAGACACAAATCATCACATATCAGTGCCAGGAAGCCATCCTGTACTTTAGTACAGTGAATTTTGTGTTTGGGAACTTTGTGTTTTTGACCATTTCTTTTACTATTTCTAAGTTATATCCTTCTGCTGTAATAAAAGAGTAATAGCAAAAATACTAGCACTTGCCTGAGTTCCTTACATTACTACAGTGAATTATGAATGTGAGGATGAATGTAGGATCCCTCAAATTTATTGTCAGCTAATCTGAAGTAATGGTGGTCCTGAGGACCCCCAAACTTAAGACTGCTAGCTGAAGTGAGGACAATCTGGTAGGGACTAGTCCTTCATACTGTACAGTCTACCTAACACACTGCAAAAATCACAACCACTGAATACACTGATGATGCACTTATAGTTTCCTTCCTTCAAACTTTTTGAACTGCAAATTTTCTTACATACATGTCTTCATTCCTCTGGGTATGTACACTCAATATATCCATGCCCAATAGCCCTGTACAGACCTGAGCAGTATTAGAAAAAACTGAGTGAAGACAGACTGCAGGAAAAAGATAACCACTGCAAAAGAGCTGAACTCTTAGCAAGATGTTGGCTCCCCATGGATTAATGTGGGCAGCAAGGAAGTACCAAGGTTTGTGTCATCTTGCTAGCATGTCAGACAAAAGACTGACTGCCAAGAAAGGGACACCCAAGAGCATTAGGTGTAGAGTATCTCTGTCTAGAGAAGATACCAGACAGGATGGAAGAAGCTGCATGGCATGGGGAAGGTCCCTACCTGGTTTTCCAGAGAACTCAAGAGGCAGAATGTGAACATTTTTCACTAGTGGGCAAGATGTCAGCCCATCTTACTAGCCAGAGGGGAAACTGACAGAGGTCTGGAAGGGGAGAAGCCAGAGTCCAGATGCAAAGAGGACAAGGCCCCACACGCTAACCATGACCACAAGAGAGAGTAACTCAATCTTTCCCCACTGCAAGCCCTGCCTCCACAGTCTCCAAGAATTTCTGCACTGAAAATGAGATCAGATCTAAACCAGACAGACTTTTAAAAGCAGAGAGTGACTGGGATATTAAGGAATTTATCCCAAAAATGGAAAAGAGCAGAGCCTTTTCTACCCTTAGGAAATGAGACATTAGTCTTGTTTAATTAAGAACATGAATGGAAAACAATGAAGGAACTTCTTAGTAGTGCCCTCTCAGATGGAGATGGTTAAGTAAAGTGACTGTACAACATACTTCTGTGGGTCAGTCTCAACTATAGGATATAAGAAATACTGGTTCATTTCCTGACACTCAAAATTGGCTATTTTATATGGCTTAATAAAATAATATTTAAATATTTCCCAATGTTTTAATATGAAAATTTCAACTACATAACAAAGCTGAAAGAATTTTAAACACTTGTGTTCATGTTATTTAGTTACCTAGTAACATTTTACTATACTGCTATAACATATTTACTTATATCCATTCATTACTCCTTCACATTTGTACAATGCACTTCAAAGTAAATTATAAAAAAAATTTTAAAAAGTAAATTGTAGAGATCAGTACACATCCCCTAATATCATAAAATATACTTTAGCATTTCTTTATAGTTTTTAATGTTAAATTCACATAGAATGAAATGCATTCATTACAAGCATGCATTCCCTAAGTTTTAACAAATGGTTTATAGCAGTGTAAGCCAAATCCCTATCAAGATTAGACCCCTATCACTTAAATTCCTTCCTAGCCACTCCTATTCCCATTTCATTCCATCTCCCATCCAGAACTTACAGGTGCTCCACTGTTCCAGCTTCCCTTCACTACTACTATAGATCAGCTCTGCCTATCCTTGGAATTTCACAAAAACAGCATCACACATTATGTCCTTGTGCACATGAGCATTATGTTCCTAAGGATCATATATGTTATCAGTAGCAGCAATTCATTCCTATTCCACCACAAGCATGTATGAGCATACATGGATGATATACAGAGAATATCAGAGTATATTTATTTTCCTATTGGTAGAAACTAAGGCATTTCCTATTTTGAATAATGAGGAATATGTCTATACAAAACTACTTTACACACATTTGGTCTCCATATTCTTGGATTGTACAACCACAGACTCAAACCACCATAGGTTAGAAGGGCAATTAGGCCTACAATGCTTGCAGCCACACTGAGTATGTACAGACTTTTTTCTTGACATTGTTTCCTAAACAACAGACTATACCAATCATGTGCATAACATTGTATTATCAGTAAGATAAAGGATATGGGAGAACAACATAGGCCACAGCAAATGCTATACCACTTAAGAGGTTAGAGCATACGAGATTTTGGCATCAATGAGAAAAACTGAATCCAATGTCCCATAACCCTCAAGTAATAACTATATATGCCTAAGTTTCTGGGTTACAGAGTATTTGAATAATTCGGTATTATAAAAAGCTGCTACATCTTTTCCCAAAGAAGTTTTACCATTTAATATTCTAAGAGCTTAAGGATTTGACTGCTCTACAACTTTACCAACATTTAGCACTGCCAGTCTCTTTAGTTTTAGCAATTCTGTGACTATGTAGTAAGATCTCAATGTGGCTTGAAGTTGCATTCTCCTGAGAAATGGCAATGCTAAACACTTTTTTCATGTTCTCTCTGGTCATTTACTTTCCCTCTTTTGTGAACCACCTGCTCAAATTCTTTGTGAATTTATCTATTTTTAAACTGAATTGTAGGAGTATTTCCCTGATACTTGTCCTTTAACTGATACACGTTATAAAAGTTTCTCCCTGTATCTGGCTTTACTTTTTCTTTTCTTTCTTTTTTTTCTCCTTTCCTTTCCTTTCCTCTTTCTTTCTTCCTTTCTTTTTCTTTCTGTAGCACAGTATTAGAGAATGAACAAGAGAATGAACCCAATCCTGAGCTACATTCCCAAATACACTGATATATATATAATTTTGAGACAACCTGGGCTCAAACTTGTTATCTTCCTGCCTTAATCTCACAGCATACTGAAATTACAAACCTCTGCTACCATGCCCAACTCCTATATATTTTCTTAATGGTTTCTTCTAATGAGTGAAAGCTTTTAATTTTGAAAATGTCTTGTATATTAATTTTACATATCTTTAAACACATCCCCAGATTATTCAGAATTAAAACTTAACAGGATTCCCAAGCTTCATACCATAAAATGTTACATCTATTTCAGATATATAATAATTTTATCTATAAAATAAGCCCCATTACTGTATGCAATATTGTGCCAGTAAAATGAGGCCAGAATGTCAATTAAACATCTCATAGACATCAGACATCACTGAGAGTAAAAGTAAAGAAATCTGGATGATTTTGAGAGATGACTTCATTAGGGAAGTCAATGAATTAATCTAAATCCTCTGCTACAGGGAGGTCAGTTATATACTTGTACATGGGGACACCTGGGAGCAGGGCTCTCTTTTCCAGGCCAGCCATGCAGAAAGCTTTAACCCCTCCCTCACAAGAGGTTCAGCACACCCTCCCCAGAGACTTCAAGGAAACCTGCTGCATTTGTGCATCTTCAGCACTGTGCCCCATCAAGTCTAAACCATTCCAGGTGCAAACAGAGCAGTGCAGGGTGGGACTCTCATTGTCTCACCCGTTACCCGGGCCACTAATAACACCACCTACAGAAGGGGCTTTATTGGTTAGCCACAGCATGACAGTAATGTACTGAGACTGGAAACAATTAAACAAAGAGAATGGGAAAACATGCTGACCTTTTAAAAATTCTAAATATCCACTTTTTTAATATCTTTCTACAATGGATTTTTTTTGTGTGTGAAGTTTTAAGTTTGTTCAAATCCATTCTCACTGATAGGCTATTTTTTTGTATAGAATCCCTTTTCTACTGACTACTAAATTTCCCTCACAGCTTTGGACTACACATAGAGTTAACAAGCATTAATTAGATAGGTTTCTTTTGAGGTTGACATTTCCCATTAAGTCAGTACTCTTTGGGTACCAATCCAGTTACCTGTAACTCAGACTGTACATATGAATAATGTTGACCATCTTCACTGCACATAATAAATCTTATTCCATAAAACCCTAAATATAATTATAAACTATTCTGCTCCATCCCAGTAGTAAAATAAATCATAACTCTCATCTCTACTTCTCCTCTCAGCTGCACCCTAATTCAAAACCAAAGTGATAGGTCCATGTCACCACCATGTTCAAAGATGTCCCCCAATTTTATTCTCACTGACTCATTTTGTTCTGGGTGGGAGTATGATCCCAGAAAGACTAAGACTGGCTACAAAGCTGAAGTCTTCATGCCTCACACAATTAACGGGCATGCTAATGTTCAGACAGAAAGCACACATTCTGACCAGGTTGAATCTGTTTTGCAGCAGTGGTTAAGTATTTTTAATGATACTTTGGATAAAAGTATTGCTTTAAAAAGAAAGCAGCTGGTCAAAATTCAGATCAGCAAAACAAGGTAATTTCAGCTCTGCAGGCTAACATGGATTTTTAAAACATGAATACAAGTCTTGAGATGCTAAATTTTAAATGGCTTTCACTGTTTTCTCCAGACACTTGGATATTCACTCATTCATTCAGTCAATAAATACTCCTAAATCCCCACCCTGGGCAATATAAAAAGAGTAGCAACTAGGGTTACAACACAGTGTAGGAGAAAAGTAAGAAGACAATTAACATTTACGTTGGCGAGCACTGTATCAGGGTAAAAGGGTACATGTGACAAAACAGGCACAAATAAGCATATAGAGAAAATCATAATCATGAATTTCCAGGGTATAAACTGTCACACAGGGGCTGGAGATTTAGTACAGTGGAATAAGTACCTGCCTGGCAAGCAAGAGGTCATGAGTTTGATCACTGGTACACAAAAAAATAAAGAAATAATGATTCAACTGTTCCAAACTGTTCTTTACAACTATTAAAGTTATTTACTTTATAGTTTTTTGTATTTTAATAAAAATTTGCAATCCAAGTTATAAGTCAAAGAGGAAAATAGTCATAATTCTTACAAAGGAATCTTAAAGGCTAAAACCAAAAAAAAAAAAAAAAGGGGGGAAGAAAAATTTCACAAATTACTCCATACTTCAGTATTTACATAAATAACTTTAGCCTATTTTTAAGTCATGCTTAAAAATAAAGTGAAGGGGAAGTCAAAGACTTGGAACATAAGCAGAGGTTTTTCTAATTTCACAAAAACACCGAAGCAGTAAGACGCCTATTTCTGCCCAGCTTTTTTTCCCAGTCAGAACGAACTAACTAAAAATGAAACACTGGGAGTATCTCTTGTGTCTGCAGAGTAATTTCCTATGGAAGTAATCCTAAAAGTTCAGTATCATGGAAGAACTGGTGAAGGAAGTCAATCTTGAAGGACATGTAGGAGACAGGCAAGGAAAGGCAATCTTAATATTTAGTGACTTCACTTTATTACAAGATAGTAACAGGCATACAACTAACCACACCCTGCTTACAGACATACAACTAGCTACACACCCTGCTCAGAAGTACAGCTAAAGCAACAAGCCAGTTCTGCTAAAGAGTTTGAAACTTCAATGGCAGAGAACTTTTCAGAAATAGTATTTATTAAATGTACCCACAAAGAAACAAAAAGTGTAATTTGGCCAATCTGACTCAAGAAGAAACAAATTTTAAACTGTCCTTCACACATTTAAAAAACAAAGCTGTTTCCCCTCACACCTACCCACATCATCCTGTGGAGGGTGAAATGACAAAAAGCTTCAAATCAGTTCCACCAAACAGCAAATTCTATACACACTATGCTAATTAACAGAAAATATGAAAATGCCCTTAAATCCATGAATTTAGCTAGAAAAACCTGGGTGTTCTGTTTGGTTTTTGTTTTTGTTTTGTACTGGGAATTGAACTCAGGACCTTGAGCTTGTCAGGCAGGTACTGTGTCACTGAGCTATATTCCCAGCCCTAAAATAAATAACCTTACTACTAAAACTAGGAACAAAAATTACTAGTCAATTTTACTTATAGAAACATTAACCAAAATATTTTATTGAAAACTATAGTACACCAGGTTGGATTTTTCCCATGAATGTGTATAGTTTTAAAGTACATCTGATGTTAGGCATGATGGTAATTGTAATCGCAGCACTTGGGTAACTGCGACAGGAAGACTGACTGCTGTGAGTTTGAGGCCAGCCGAGGCTACACAGTGAGTTGAAGGGCAGCCTGGAAGACAGCGCGAGACCCTGTTTCAAAAAGAAATTAAAAAATAAAAAATAAAGTATATCTGTATTTACAATTTACCAATTAAAATATGGAAGGACAAACACTACACAATATATAACAGAAAAACATGATGGATGTTCAAATCTTTAAAAATTTATTAAGTAAAAGACACACTGTCATGAATGCCCTTAAAATACTCTCCCTTATTTTTAGTTGAACTGTCATGGCTGCCTTAATGTCCTGAATCCACTCAAAAAGCTTACATTCACGGTCATTTTTGACTGTGGGGAAGAGCTAGAAGTCACACATTGACAGATTTGATGAATAGGGTAAATGAGGATATATCATGATGTTTCTCCCTTGGAAGACATTTGGCAGCAGTATTCACCATATTTCTGATCCTACCTCTTAAAGACACTCACAAAAGAAGACTTTAAAAACTGCTTCAAAAAATGGCAAAAACAATGAGATATATTTAAAGTGAGGGGAGTTTTGTGAGGGTGTTACAGGCAGCTGAGTTAATTAGAAATACTATAGGCAGTGAGATGGGGCTAGGTCCTCAAAGGAGCCAGTGCAGAAACCCACACACCTTGCAACTAACTGCGTGGAAATACACACCTCCTGTTGTAGGCCAGGCCTCAAGACAAAAGATCAAGCAAATGCATCCATATCCTAAGGACTGATATTCTAAATAGTTCCCTATAACCCTGAGGAAGTCAGGAGACACCATACCAACCAACACCCTAAGGAAACAGTCACTGCTCCCTAAGAATGCCCACTTTCTACGCTTCCCCATTTGTCCCTAATATAATCAATTTTACCTGAACTATTAATGTTATTGGCTAACCATAGTTCTGTCCAACCTTATGCTCATCTTCCTTATGAGTTCTCAGTTTCCTCCCACCTTGAACCCACTTCACCCAATGATTTTACTTATATAAAGTCCCTAGAAAAGAGAGTCCTTGGCAACCTGCTTGGGACCCCTTCTGTCTCTCTCAGACAGAAGCTTTCTTTCTCTCAATAAATGTACTCTGTTCTTAACTTCTGTTGTTCCTAAAATTCATTCTTCGATTTTAGAGAACATGAACTGTTCTGGACATAGTAGGTAGGGAGTTTCATTCCCTTATATCAAGGGGGATTAACGGCACTATCTTTTATTGTAATACACTTTTAAATTTAAGCATTCATCATATATTTTAATCGCATCTTGTATAATCTCAGTAGATGCAGAGAAAACTCAATACTAATGGTAATTACTAGTAAGGTGTGGAGCAGTAGGAGGAAAAAGGAAAGCAGCAGGAAGGAAGAGGAACAGAAGAAGGAAAAAAAAAAAAGAAGAAGAAAACTACAGATCTAGGTCCAGATGCAATGTTGCTGACAAAAGTGTTACCAAGGTTTTCAAGCAAAAGCCTTGGCTCCAATAGTGGTTCCAACAAATGGAGCTTATCCATGCATCTCTAAATGCCAATCAAAGAGGTGATCTAAGGAGTAGAAACAGCATTATTCAACATGACCACACAGCAGAAGGTCAAATAAAGACATTCAAAATCTGTCTTAGCACACTGACACAAACTTTGAGGTTTTGTGAAAAAGAAGAACAAAGGCAAAGGTTAGAGATTTGCATAACTGTAGACTTTGCATAGCTGGGGGTGTAGGTAATCCTGGTATGTCCCCGTTCCACCCCCCCACCCCCCCACCCCCGTCTGCTGGATCATTATCTCAGGAAAGGTTCTGAGAAATTCTTCTGATTTAATTGGACAATGCAAGTCTCACTTCCTTCACAGTGATGTCTGTGAGGGGGTTTTTGTTGTTGTTATTGTTGAACTCAGAAAGACTCAAGTTTTAAGACAATGACTGGAAAGTTCTAGGTGTCACTCCAGGAGGTCTGGAATAGGACACTGTAAAAGCTAGCAACTGGATGCTCCAGCAATTCCTTAAAATATCTTAGTTTTATCCTTATCTTGGTGCTCTCACTAATGAAGAGGATTGGGAAAGTTAGATAAATTCAGAGCTCATAAACTTAAAATTACTAGTTTTTAGGTGACATTCATTAAGTGACTAATATGCCTCCTGTATGAAAAGCTAAACAAGGATCTGTCCCAAAGTTTTAATGTAGAGACAACTGATAAAAATGAATGCAGAGAGGTGAAGCTTTAACCTTCCTTTAGTTACCCTTTGGACATCTGCAGGCCCAGCCTCTCAGTCCCTGTTCTAACACTGCAAATAACACTGTACATACAAAAGTAGAACTTAATCACAGACAAGGTATTTCACAATTCTTAAACTGGAAATACAAAGTCTGATAAAAACCATCTACAAAACACCTAAAGTTAGCTTTCTATTTACTTGAACAAAGCCAGAAGCTAACCATTTTTATTCACATTGTCTTAGAGGTGCAGCCTTGTAGGTCAGTAAGACAAGAAAAATTTGGGAAAAAGAAGACTGTTTCTATTCAAGGATGATGGGAAGTAAACATAGAAAATTTTATAGAACTTTTTAAAAAAACTATTGGAACTAAATGATAAATAACTCCACATGATCTAAGAAACAAATATCAATTTTATGCCTAACTACCAGTGTCAAAAATAGTAAAAGAATTTTTAAAAATATATTCACAATAGCAGCATATCCATAAAATACTTAGAAAAACACTTAACGAAAAGTATGAGTTCTACACTCTACATCAAAACTACAAAATGAGGCAGGAAAGAAAGGAAACATCTAAATAAATGATGCTAGGAATGGTGGGACATTCTTGCAATCCCAGCAATCTGGGAGGATGAGGTAGGATAGTCACAAACTCAAGCCCAGCCTGGGCAACTTAACAATTCTGTTTCCAAAATAAATAAGTACATAGGGTGGGACACAATACTTCAAAATAAATAAACAAATAGGTAGAGCATTGTGGAATGGAAGACTAGGTATCACTGAGATATTTATTCTGTGAAACTTGGTCCATAGAGGCAATGCAATTTCATCATAAAACTTATCATGCTCTGCTCTGTAGAAATGGACAAGGTGATTCTGAATGTACCTGGATATATAAAGGATCTAGAATATGCAAAGCTATCTTAAAAAGAAAGATAGCTTGTAATTCCAATACACAGAAGGTTGAGGCAGATCAAAGAGGATCAATGCAAATTGATTGCAAGCCTGCCTGGGCTACAAAGCCAGTTCAAAGACACTCTGAACTGCATGGTAAAACTCTCTCTCTCTTTCTCTCTCTCTCTCTCTCTCTCTCTCTCTCTCTCTCTCACACACACACACACACACACACACACACACAATGGGAGGAGGGAGAGAAGAAAGGAAAGGAAAGGAAAGGAAAGGAAAGGAAAATGAAAATGAATGTGAACAGTTTATACTACCTGGTTTTAATAGAACTTTATACCTAGAGTAATCAAAACTGTATGGTACAAGCTTAAGGCCAAAAAGAGGTGGGGAGGAACAAGGAGCCCAGAAGTAGACCTATGCTTACACTGTCAACAACTTTTTGACAAGCCAAAAGCAATTTAATGATTAAACCCAAATTTTCAACAAATTGTCCCAGAACAACTGGATAGCCAAATGGAAATTCAAGCCTAATCTAAAATTGATTTGAGGAATATTACAGACTTAAACATAAAATTGAAACTCAAAAATTTCTAGAAGAAAATGTAGGATAGCTTCAGCATGCTCCTATGCAAAAAACAAAAAATGAAAAACAAAAACAGTAGCTTTAACATTAAAAGTATTTTCTCGTCAAAAGATACTATTAAGAAAATGAAAAGATATGCATTAGGGGAAATGTTAACACATCTATCTAAAAAAAAAAGGTCAATCCAAGATACATAAATAATTAACTAGACAGAAGAAATAAATAGAAACTTCAAAAAAACTTCAGAGTTAACGTGTATGGCCAATAGGAAAAGAAAAGTTCTTCACATTATTCATGAGGGAAAAGCAATTATAAATGATAATGAAAAGCCACTGAAAGCATACTAAAAAGGCTATGATTTTTTTAAATGACAACACTGACATATATGAAACAACCAGAATCCCCACATTTTATCCACAAGAGCATAAAATATATTATATAACCTCACAAAAAGTGTTTGGTATTGTTTAATAAAACTAAACACACAACTACTCTGTAACCCAGAATGCTTCCCTCCAATTTGCTCAAGAAAATAAAAATCTATGCCCATGCTACACAAAACTGTTCTAAGTCTCTAACTTAGCCTGACTCTGCCAGCCCCAGCTTGCTCACCAGTAGAAGCACTGCAGGGAACTCAGTTCAGTACCAAAGTTGTCGTCATCAACAAGCACAGAAAAGGAGATAAGACAAGGAATTTTGCAGGTCTTGAAAACATCTAGACACCCAAAAATTTACAAAGGATACTTCAAAGCTACCCACTGAGATGTAAGATTGCCAGAATACTTCAACCACAGATGCTCACTGGGATCTTACTGCCTATTGTCCCCTGCCTTCTCTCCATCCCTATAAGAGAGACATTCTCTCTTCATTGGAGCAGTTACTGAGCTCTTTTCCTGAACCCAGGCACAATAAATTCTATGTCATGTTGGCCTTTACACAAGCCTGGTGGTCTCCACTGCTTATATATGTCAGAATTACTATCATACTAGTCAAAAACTAGAAAAAGTTTAGGTGTCCACCAATTTAAAAAAAATAAACATACTGTGGTAAAGTTGTTACAGGAAGCTGAGTTAGATAAAAATATTATAGGCAGTCAGAGTTAGGTCCTCAAAGAAGCCAGTGTGAAAGCCTTGCATCCCTGGAGACAGACACCTCCCACTGTGGGTCAGACCTGAAGACAAAAGATCAAGCAAATATACCCACATTCTAAGGATTGATATTCTAACTAGGTCTCTATCTCCCTGAAGAAGCCAGGAGTTACCATCCCAACCCCCTACAGGAAGTCACTGCTTTTTAAGTATGCGAGCTTGTTCATAATTCGCTTCCCCATTTGTTCTTAATTTAATCAATTTTACCTAAGCAATTAATCTTATTGGTTGGCCATTGTTTGTTGGGGTCTGTGCCTAGATCCCCAATCCCCAAGAGTGCATGACACGACGAAGGCCCAAAGGAATGAGACAAGCGACTTGATTTTAGGGCTCCAGGAGGACCTAAAATCCTCTGCAGACTTGCAGACTTCGTAACTCTTACGATGTCTGACCAACTATCCCTGGGCGGCCCATATTTATTCAAAACAAGGAAAAAAAATTGTGTGGAAAATGCAGGAAACCTGAGCAGGATCTTGGGAGGGGTTCAAGGACCCCTCTGAGCAACAGATGATGCTAGTTAAGGAAAACTATCCAGAAAGTCTCCAGGTAGCCTCAGCTGTGGCCTATCTTGCCCCTTGAGGTGTCTCCTCATTGTCACTTCATCCATGCCTGGGCCATGCCACAGCTCTGCATGTGTATTCAGCTTCAGCTCCAACAATAGTTCTGTCCCACCTTATGCACACCTTGTGAGTTCTCATGTTTTCTCCACAATAGGCCTGCCTCACTTTGTGATTTTACTCTATAAAAGTCCCTAGAAAAGACAGAATCTTTGACAACACACTTGGGACCCCTTCTGTCTCTCTCCCAAGGCAGAAGCTTTCTTTCCTCAATAAAAATATTATGCTCTTAACCTCTGTTATTCTGAAAATTCATTCTTCGATTTTAAGAGAACACAAAATCATACCGCACATGTAGTAGGGTTGGGAGTTTCATTCCCCTATATCAAGTCACTCAATCAGATTATTTCTCAGAAATAATGAAAGGTTCTTGCCCTAGTATAAATTACTGTACAATTATGGCAGTGGTCTAACATGGCAGAAGGCCAAAGCGGGAACGCTTACCACTTCTTCCTCCTTCCGTCTTAATTGCAACTCCCCTTCCTGTCTGTGCACACAGAGAATTCCAATCAGTTCCTCACATGTCATCAATATCCGCCCCATGCTCCACTTCCAATCAGAGGTCATATAACCCTCTCCCTCTCTGTATCTGGCGGAAGGAGACAGCCCAACTGCCATGGGTCGTGTGCTCCTTTCCACGTCAATAAACCTGTTCATTGTTTAACTTTCCGCTTCTCTATTGCACCAGATAACTCTAACAAATAAAAAGGAACAAGGCACTAATACACTCAATAATGTGGATAAACCTCAAAAATATTATGCTGAAAGAAGTCTTTACCAAAAAAAGTACCTGTAAAATGAATTCTAAAATAGATACTACTAATATGTGGTGAAAAACAGTACAATGATTGTGTCTGGTAGCAGGAGTGCCAAGCCATAGTCGTGCAAAAACATTCTGTGGTGATTTAAATATTTTCTATCTTAATAAGTTGCTGGGTTACAAAGTAGATACATTCAGAAAAATTCCTCAATTTATAACTAAATTTGTGTAATACGCTGTTTGAAAGATTCATCTGGGGAAGAGGACCCATAAAAAATGTTGAGTTCCAATTAATGACAGGCCTGAATAAATGTTTAGAAGAGTGAGGTATTCAGATGTCTACAAGGACTGACTGGTGGATATGACATGAAGTAAATATATTAAAATATATTAACTTTCAATGTGGATGTATAATTTTAAAATAAAATGTTGATTTAAAATGTTACTAAATATATAAAGTACTAAACCTAATTCTAAGCAAAAGGTGTGTCACTTTTCTGATTTTTTTTTTAAATTTCAGGAAAAAAATAAAACAAAATTTCATAACAAAATAACAAGAGTAATACCAATTAATAAACTGTGTATCATTATCTCAAAGTAGTTACTTGGAGTACAAAACAAAATCAAAAAATTTCTTACAAAGCAACAAACAGATAATAATGACACAAGGTAAATGCTAAATGTGATATGCACAAAGTTCATGTTCCCCAAAGTCAAAGAATGAATTCTAAGGAAAAATGGAGGTTAAAAGTAGAAAAATTTATTGGAGAAAGGAATGGGGGGGGGGATATGAACAGCTAACAAGAGACAGGAGAGGTGCCTAAGGGGTTGCCAACAAGCCCATCTCTCAAAGGAAGTTTTCTAGAACTCATGAGGCAAGTATAACATGGGTCAAAATCATGAGCAACCAATAAGGTTGCAAGTATAGTAATTTAGGTAATATTGATCTGATGGTAGCAAGGGCATCTGGGTGACGTCATCAACCTTGGTGGATAATCCATAGTCTTAGTCTTAATCTTAGTCTTAGAAATCCTATTCTTGGTGGGTGGGAGAGGATGGCCCACCTCTAATGAGATAATGGGAAATATCAAAAGAGTGATGCCAATAATCCCAAACCCCATTTATCCCTTAGGGAAGTATGTAAATCTGGCCATTTTGATTTTAATCTTCTTCAGAGGCTTCTCCAGCCACTTTTCACTTGTTCCTTATCTTCTGCACTAACTCCCGAGATACCAACCCTTTCTGTCTACAATATTTTTTCCTAACTTAGCTGTCTATGATAATTACACAAAAATTTCTTTCCAATGAACTAAGATAAACTGGTAATATAAATGAAATAAATTAGCATATATATTAAAAATATTTTTGAAACTATGGAATATGTAATTTGGGGAAGCATTTGAACTTCTCCCTATTTCCCACTTAAATCTCTTCTATTTTGTTCTTTGTGTGTGTGTGTAAAAAACCACAACTGAATGATAAAAAACACATAAATAGAAAAACATTATCCTCATGTATAGGACTCAATACTGTAAACATGTGTATTTGTCCCCAATTGTTCTATAAATTCAACAGATCTCAGTCAAAACTCGGAAATATTTTTTCATGAAACACTTAATGAAAAGCATATTCTAAGTAGAGACATGGAAAAGGGAATGTCAGAAGGGTAATTATGAAAAAGACAAGGTAAAAAGGCATGCCAAATAAGATGAAAATTTACTACAAAACTATACAAAGCAACTCATTGTGCTATTATTGCTCTGCTAATACCTGAAACCAAGTATAAAGTCACATTTATAAGACAAGAGATAATACTGAAGATTTTGTAGAAAGAAGGCACACCAACTAACAGTTCATATACAATGACATACAATAACATATACAATAACATACAATAAATATTTATACCCAGTTATGTAGGGATCCTAATGTAAAAAAAGCAAAAATATGCTAGGTCTTTTAGTAGAAAATGAGAATATTTTATGATCTCTGTAACAAAGAATGGCTTTAATAAAGTACAAAAACACAAATTTCTAAGGAAAAATAGGAAGAAATAGTATTAACGTGGTAAAATCTTAAAATTTTATTCAACAAAATATATCACAGAAAATGAAAATTCACATAATCATTGACTGGGAGAAGTCTTTTACTATACATGTAAAGAAAAACTTCAGGATTTAGAAAGAAACTTGTAAACAAAGCAAATGAAAAAAACACAAAAAAGGGACTGGAGATACAGTTTAGAACAGCACCTGCCTGGCAAGCTCAAGGTCATGAGTCCAATCCCTGGTACCAAAAAGCAAAACAAAAAACACCACAAAAAGAAGCAGTAGTATACACAAACAGGAAATTCAAAAGAAAATACAAATGAGTACTTTTAGTAACATGAAAATGCAAATTAAAAAAACAGAAGACTATTTCACTCCCATTAAACTTGCAAATATTTAACCTTAGGAAAGGTGGCTGCATAGAAGCTGATCTTATTCATTGTATCAATTTACACTGGTACAATCACTTTAGGGTTGAAAAATGGCAATAGCTACTAAAAGTTTAATATGTGATTTTGCCAAAACTCAGTAACTTCAATCCAAGATTACACCCTAAAATACTCAGATACTCGCACAAGGAGATAAAGATACATGAATATTCAAACCAGCACTCTTTGACAGAAAGAAAACCAAGTATTCTCAGCAGGGCCTGCTCAATGGAAGAGGCACATTCACGCAGTGAAGAATTCTATGTGAAAATAACTAGAGTTTTGGTGAGATTTCAAATAATGTCTCACTAGTAAACCAAGTTAAAGGCCTAGTTACAAAACTTTTACCATATGCTGTTTTAACAAGTACATTTCTACACATAAGAATATAGATATACTTACTAAGCAGCTTTCATATATGTATTTTTAAAAAATTTTTACATGTATGAATATGTAAGATGTAATGTATTATTACACTATATGATAACAATACTTCTGTGTATTTATATATTATATATAATAAGGAAATATATGGGAATTATATACTAAGTACTACTTCTGTGTATTTATATATTATAGGGAAATGTATGGTAATAGCTACAACCCTTATAATAATCACTGGGACAAGCTACTACAGGAGAAGAAACTATGAATTTGGTAATGTTTTATTCTTCACCTGTATTGTGCTTAAATACTTTATTCTTACTAACTTACACGACTTAAACACATACTATTTCAAGAAGATACTATTTTAAAGAGCAGCATAGTATATTTTTACTTCAAAAGTTAGAGAGATGCTCTCTGCCAGAAACCAAGGAGAGAAAAAAATCATTGAAAGAATTCACAACCTCAGAAGTATCTAAATTAACACACATAATCTGATCCAAGCAATTAAAAGGTAAAGTTAAATGCTAGATGATCTTTCAGCAAATATTTACCACACAATTGTTTATGTTCACATAAGACAAAAAAAAAAAAAAAAAAACCCTAAGAATCCCCAAATGAAACATGTAAGCCTAAAACCCAAGACCTTTCCAATATTCTTTAAAATCACTGAAATTAAAAACAGAATGTGAGAGACAGGGAGAAAAATTAGCAACATAATAAACAAACAGAAGTTAGGATAGAAAAGCAAAATAGCAATGCATGTACAATGACTCTGCCATCAAAAGTCTGTGAAATACCTGAGAAGGCAATCACAACCAAGAAGACTGTGGGATACAATTGCTGTATCAAACAGTACTCTCCCACTAAGACTGGCTGGCTTCCACAGAGTGATTCATTGGGTTAAATCTGCCGGCACAATGAGAAGTGCTTGGATTCCTCCAAGTTCAGCAACTATATTCTCTCTTATCAGAACTGTCGGTGGAAAGCCTGCCACAACTGCAACCTTCCAATCTAATACAGGAACCTCTTTTGCTTTGGAGCCCAAAAGCAATCTACAGATCCTTTACCGGATCTTCTGGGACTAATTTAAAAGACTGAGATGGTGAGCCAAAATTCCTTTAAATCTAATAGGTTTTCTATATCCATTTTGTCCTCAGCTGTCCTCAATATAATCAGAACTAAATTATGTTCAGTGATTTGCTGTTAAAAGATTAACTACAATGACTAAAGGTAACCATAACATAATCCTGAAAAACAAATGTAAAACAAATGCCAGAAACATCTTCATACCAGAGAAATAAAAACAAAAATAAACTTATTTTAAACTGATACATAAAAACACTTAAAAAAAAAAAAAAGCCAGGTGTGGTGGTGCAGCTCTCAGGAGGCTGAGGCAGGAGGATCACCATGAATTTGAGGTCAGCCTGCACCACACAGTGAGATCTGTCTTAAAAATAAATAAATAAATACTACACATATTAATGGGTACCATGTGATGCTTAATGTAGTGTAATATTTAAATAAGGTTAAACATCCATTTCTCCAAACATTGATCATTTCTTTGTAATTAACCTTCAAAATTTTTCTACTAGGTTTCTGGAGCTTATGCAGTATACTACTGTTATTTGTAGCCACCCTCGTGTGTAATACTACACTAGAACTTCTTGTTTCTAATTGTACTCACAGGCTTTATTAAAGGGAGAGTAATTTTTTTAAAACATGGTTAGCAAAACTGAAGTCAAACTGCTTAGAGGAGATATAGAAATACTGTATCCAAGATGCAAACTAAGTTGCACAGCTTCATGATAGTGAAACAACAGCTAGAATAGTGCTAAAGGACTAAATTTCCCTGAACTTTAGTAAGATACAATAACTTAGCTCTGAGAGAGGAAAGGGCAAATCAGCAACTTCAAAGCCGATGTGTAAATGGGATACTTACACAAATCTATTCAGTGCTACACAAAGCCATGCAATAACATGCTTTTTGTTTGTTTGATTTATTTTTCAAGGAATCATCACAGAATTTCAATTACACAATAGCCTGCCTGGATCTATGCACTGTGTTCTCCAAATCTTTGCACTTTTCCCTACCACCAGAAGTACTTTAGAGGTGTGGATATAAAACTGGTCTCTGGCTATCATACTTCTAAAGAGAGCAGAAATGTTTCCATTTGAGAAGACTAACATTAAAGAAGTAGAGTGACTTGCCACATATTATAAATAAATATGATTCCAGGTCATCAGATTTTTTTCTCCAAAATTGCTTTGTCTTACTAGAGAAAGAAAGTTGTTTTGTTTTGTTTTGTTTTCTGAGACCACAGAACAAAGGAGTTAAATCTGTGGTATTAACTAAAAATACTTCACATTTGCTTTTATGTTACTCTTGGTAATTAGCTGAAAATGCAAACCTTATACATTCATTATCTAATAATCTCTATAACACAACTGATTTTACTGCACGACTAAAATACAGATGTTATCTTTTATTTCCCAAGCTTACCCTAGGTTAATACAGCACACCTTTTCAAAGGTGTTCAAGAACTCTCTCAGACCCAGAACTGGGGAGCCTGAAGCAGGAGAGGATCACTCCAAGTTCAAGACCAGACTAGGCTACATATTGCGTTCAAGGTCAGCCTGAATTACAGAACAAGATCCTGCCTCAAATAAATAAATAAATATTTCAAAACATTTTTAGTAGACCAATGCTATTAATTGAACAAAAAATAATTCATGCTGTAGATATATTATGACCTTTCTATTTTTCATCTTATAATGATTAAAAGAAGATTAAGCAACAGGCCTTCATAGTCTCTGAGTAAAGAAAAGGAATTCCACCTGTGTCTCTTTATTAAAGGAAGCCAAAATGCAATCAGCAGTATATTATATACCTTGGTTTTTAAGTAAACAAAGAGACAACAGGAGTAGAAAGAAAAGAGAAAAAACATTCAGAAATGTTTATAAATGACCAAAACTCATCAAGTGAATCTGTGAAAATATCTATTTTATGGATAATATATGGATGTATTTAATCCTAAAGCAGATAAGCCTAAATAATGTTGCTTGGGACCAATTCTCATTGCTGTATTTCAAAATGTTAGAAATCTTGACAGAACTAAAGATCAGCAGATAAAATAGTTTAAATAGTTGTTCGACAATGGTTTTCTGTAAATACAAACTGACTATATAATAGCAATTTTAAAACTTAATTGCTATTATATATAATCTGAAGCATCAAATTGGAAGGCAGAAAGGTGTTCTACAGTGACACCTACTGGTATAATGTAACAAGGTAGCCGCACCCGACAAAATAACAGGCCTACCGAAAGCTACTTAGAAGCAAGCTACAAGGCAGCAAAGGTTGATACTCAACAGGGAAAGGTAAGCAAAGGGCAAAAAAACACTACACATACCAGCGTCTGTGTACTATAAAATCAGCCCAGAGGAAAAGTATACATCACAATCCTTCCGCACCAAAGATTTTTCAAATCCACTCTAAGAGATCAAACTGAAAAACTTAAAATTAAACTCCATTTAATCATTTTTTTAAAGAAAAAAAAAACTATTTAAAAAAATCCTTTCCCTAAAACTCACCACTTCAAAACATTGGGCATCTTTTCTTCCATATTTTTACATAAATGTCTAAGAAATAATAATGTTTAATGTAACTAATGTCACCATGGACTTCAGACTCTCAATACAAAACATCACAAAAAACCTTTTGAGTACACATACACTTCTCAAACTAGATTTCCAGATGTGCTGTTTCAAACATAATTCTAGTCAAACAAAATTCAGAGATATGATAAAAGCACACTTTTCTTCACATTACAGAACCTAAAATTCTAACAGTATGGTTGCAATTTATGACTAACAGAAATCCTGCTTCTAATCTCAGATCTTCTGAGATTGCTAGTTCATAGACTATTCTAGGCATTAACATGGGAATAGCTTACATTTCCAGAAGCTGGGAATGGTTTATAAATCAATCTCCATACCTCAAGATCATGCAGACAAAGCAAAGTTAGTTTTATCTCTCAGGTATATGCTGCTATAAGAAAACAATATAAACAGAATGACCCTGCCAGTCTAAATTTTCAAGATAATGAAGATTACCCTGGCTCCTTTCTTTGGTGCCTTCAACCTCACACAAAATCAGAACAGTATTTACTGGGGGGGAAAAAAAAAAAAACTGGCCACAGAAAAACAATACATATTATGTAATATGAAAGACTTTGATACCAACTCTTGAACTTTTTTTTTTTGTCAAACAGATATTTCTTTTACATATTGTCTTTTAAATGTCCTCTTTTACACAATGTATCTCATGACAACTATGGAGTCAACGTGTAAATGATCAAAAGGCTGTAGATCCTCAAATACAGACAACAGCTCATTGCACCATGTCTGAATATAAAATTCATAATAATTTAGGTCTTGACATTATCTAAACTTACTGCTAGAATGGTTTAAGTACATATTGGATAAGGGTGGGAACATCACACATGTCAGAATACTAATTCTTACCAATAACAGGCTTTACAAGGTGATTTTCTTGGATACAATAAGTCCTCAACTCAAGAGTGCAGAAGATAAGCAGAACAGAGAGGGGCTGGAGTATAGCTCAATGGTAAAGCATTTGACTAGTGTAGCATGCACCAAACCCTGGTTCTATCCCCAGCACTAAAGGAAAAAAGAAATGGAACAAAGATGTTTCACTTGTAAATAGCTACAAGAAAACTTAAAGTTAACATATTATTCTTTATGAACTTTCCCTGTTGGTCTCTAAGCAGTGCAAAAAGCTCTTATTTAGAAATGTTAATGAGTGTAACCCCAGCCACCAGTGGCAGTTAATCTATCCCTCTCCAGACATGACAGAAAAGTGAACAAGGAACACAAATTTTACTTATGCCAGAGATGAATCAATAAGGTGGCTTTAAACTTCGAACTGGGGTATATCTTTCCATTCAGAGTATAAATATTGATTCTCAAAGTACATGTATGCAATGGATTTAACTGCACCACTTTTGCTTGTTCCATTTATTCATCGATTCATTAATCAAATATTTATTGAGCATCTATTTTGGGACAGGACCATTCTAAGACGTGAGGGATAAGAAATGACCAAGAGAGTTAAAGGAAATACACATAAAAATAAATAAGATTATGTACTATTAAGAAAATAGTTATTTGAAATATAATAATAGTTGTTTATTTTCTTGACAGGTATTAATGTACTGTATGCAGATCTCAGCAAAGAACCTAAATCAGTTCAACTGAACTTTCAGCACATTCAATCCACATGTGTATTCCAGTCTCAATATCCCAAATATGAGGTAAAGCAAATACAAAAGAAACGGAGTGCTACTGAAATAAAAGACAAAACAGATTTAAAACATGTGGTCTCTATGCTGGGTGAGAATAGGGAGAAAAAGAAAGATGAATATTTTTTTAAAGAAAAAAAGAGTAATAGCTTCACCCAGTGTTTATGCCATTCCTTGATGTTCTAAAAGGAAACGCCACGCACATGAAGAAAATACATCAACCTATTTAAAGAAATTTTCAAAAGCTTTCAAAGTAGTCCTCATCTCTTCCACAACCTCCTCCCCACCCTCCATCTCCTGGCTCTGAATAGTCTCCATGGAGTGGTTCTTAAGTGCGGCTGGTTAGGCAAGAACTAACTCTGCCTGACTCAGGCTCATTTTCAAACTCCCCAAAGCATGCAAAGCAAAGATAAAACTGTTTAGCCGGTCCCACGTCCAGTTCTACAAAACCGAGATGCAGGCGTTCCGTAACCTCCATTTCCGTTGCGCCCTGCAGGTGAGGGCGCTGCCATCCAGGGGCTGCGGGGCTGGAGCCGGCTCCACCCTCCAGGCCCGGCCAGCGCGGCCTCGGTCCCGGGCGCCCCAGGAAGAGCCCCGGGGAAGATGGAGGTGGCGGGGCGAGAGCGGACAGCCCGCAGCCGGCCTGCGCGTCTCCGCCCGGCTCCCGCCCGAGGCCCCGGGCCCCGGCCTGCGAGGACTGACCTCTCCGAGCCCCGGGGCTGCTGCTGCCGGCGCTCGTGCCGCCGCTGCCAGAGCCGCTGCTACCGCTGCTGTTGCTGCCTCCGCCCTTGGCATTCTTGCGCGGGGCCATCTCGCGCTCCACGGGGGCCAGCGAGGACCGGGGGGTCTCCCTCGGAGCCCAGGGACTCGAGGTCGGGGGACCGCTGACGGCGGGAACGTGAGAGCGGTGCGGGCCGCGGTTCCCTCCGCAGCGACCAGACTCGGCACCGCCCGCCGCGCCGCCGAGGACTTTCACCCGCGTGCAGGCTGCGCGCGCCTAGGCCTCCAGTGCGCCGAGCCTGTGACTCCCTCCCCCGGCGAGAGCGCGCGGCTCGTCCCCTCGTCCCCGCCCCCGGACTCGCCCCGCCCACCGAGCGCTGAATGACAGTGCGCCTGAGCCAATCGCCAGGGCGCTAAGGAGAGGGCGGCATCTTGCTGCACTTCTCCCTCTGCAGACCTGGGGCTCCTCTGCGCCACGCAGCTGCCTGGGAGCGCGAACTCCCCGCAGCCTTGCAGTCTGTCGCGGTCCTTTGGAACGTGGCAAACGTGGAGGCCGGCGGGGCTCTCGCGAGCGTTGGCACACCCATCTCCATCGCGGTGGGGAGGGGCGCGGTGTCGGGGCGCACGGACTGGGTAGCCGGGCTCAGAGGAGCGCCCCGCCTCTAGGCCTCGTGCTTGGGATTTTGATCCTTTCCCTTTCCCTCTATTCAGACAGACACCAAGGCGTGCAGTCCGGCTTCCAGCGAAAAGGACTCCTAGGTATTTCTAAAATGGTCCTGTTTGGACTAGTTTAGTGCTTACCCCCATGGTCGTTGATTAAAAAAAATAAAATAAAAAGAAGTTTACTTCAATGATGCCATCAGTATTTCGAGAAGATCTTAGTTAAGACATAAAAATATAAATGTGACACAGAAAAATGAATTTTCTCACCACGAAAGGCACTCTATCTGCAATCTGCCCTCCTCCACAATAATGTCCACAGTCAGCTTACCTGGATGCCTGCCCCTGGCCATCGGTCCCCACGGTGCCCACGTGTGTCCTCAAAGAGTGACTGGACCTGTGCTCAGAGTTCAGAGCAGGGTATTGAAAATGTCCACACGTCGATGAGCCAGACAAGGACTTACTGTCAGAGCTGTTTGGTCTTCATCTTTTGTGTGTCACCAGTTGCTAACACCATGCCAGGTGGGCACAGGCAAACGACAAATGTGTGGTGACTTGATACATTTGTGTCAGTTCCTGAGACGTTCCCGCAAAGCTGGACTGTATTTCTGAACTGGAGCACTGCCTGCAAGTGTCTCTAGGGGTTTCATGAACCAGATACGAAAGAGAATGACCACTGTGTGCCATCTACTTCTATTCCTTCTCTGCTGCCCTGTAACCTGCCTACACACGCCAGTGGCAGGTGCTGCGCCCACCTGCCTCGCACCTCTACTGCTGTGAATGACTGGCAGCTGTGATGCACAAGCTCTCCAATGGTCACGTTGCAGAAACACAAGGCGGCCTGTTTGTACTGTCCTCGAAATGGAGGCAGCTGGAACTGAGTTTTTCCTGAAGGAGCTCTTTGAGCTTTTATCTTATGGCATCTTCTGCTTCCACACATCCTTTCCACTGTTCAGATTCCCGTACAAACTCCAAGGGCAGTATTTAAGGACGTGGAAAGTGAGAAAGAGTTAACTGGGCTAGAAGACAAATGTCAGGGATGGCACTGAAAACAAAACAATAATGACAACTTAGCTGAAAAACAAGAAAAATGCTCTCACTCCCAAAGGTAGTTTACCTCTTCAACCTCACAAAATTCTTTCATTTACATTTTTAAGGAATGAAATAACTGAGGCTCAGAGACAAAGTAAAGAGAGATAAACAGCTAAAAATTGGTAAGAGTAGTGAGGAGAACTCAGCCAGTTGTTCTGGCCCCAGCATTTATGGTCCAAATTATTCTTCCTAGGAAGGGTTAGTTTTCATTGGAGAGTGCCTCACCTGATTCTCCTTTTTCCTTGGAGCTTCCTTATAATGACTCTCAAAGACAGGTCTGGGACCTGATTGTGGGTACCTTTCAATGTCTACTTCTTTGAGGAAATCAAGTGAATAGCTTACTGGGAAAAGCCATACGGTGATGCTATGTTTCTAGATTTCCAGAAAAGACCTGTGCCCAGTGACAATGTACCTTAATCAGTAACAGTCCAAACTATACAATAAATATGATCATAGGGAGGAAGAGGCTAGTTAGTCCCTCCTTAAATCATAAAACAGCTACAATGAGATGTATTTACTGAACAGTATTTTTAAAAGTATAAAAATACATCAAATACTATTGGCTGTATACATGATTTAATTTCAGCAACTAAATTTCCCCAAACTCAGTACCAGAATTATGTACTTTGCTTCTGGTTATACTTCCTATTTTATGGGTATTAAAAACATGAAACTTACCTTGGATATATGAATTTCTTTACATACCCTTTTCTCAGCAGGGGATAAGAAAATTAAATGACAAGAGGAATATCCTTTGTTAGTCTATCTTCCTTTTTATGATTTCCAAGGAAGCTATGAATGAGCATCAGGTAGAATTGTTACAAGAACCATAAAATAGCACCTAACTAGGACGGTGTATTAAAATATTAATTTAATAGAACATTTGAACTAGGCCAAATGTGTCTTTCAGATATTTTCACAAACTTCCACTGGCTTCAGTGGGATTTGCAAGCAAGAGCCAGAGGACACTGTTTGGCCTAGTTTTTTAGTTGTTTTTCCCCCATCCTGCTGACCTTTCATAACGTCCAGACAAATACTTTCAAAATTACATTATTTTGCAACTTTTGTGTATTGTAATGTTGCTCTAAAGCTTTATTTTTATTAGTATGTATTTGCAATACATAGTGATTATATTCCTCTTGGGGAGTTGGTTCATGTACATAATATATCTTAATAAAGTTCCTCTTTAACCTGCTTCTAGAAAGTACTTCTCATTTGTATGCAGTCTTCCAATGTTCAGGGTTTTTGTTGTTGTTGAGACAGGGTCTCACAACAGTTCAGTCTGACCTTGAATTTACTAAGTAGCTCAAATTGTCCTCAAATTCACAGTGATCCTCTTATTCAGCCTCCCAAGTGTGCTGGGATTATGGGCCTGTACCACCACTCTTGACTCTAATGTGAAAGTTTATTATAACAAACTAAAAATGCAATTCCATCAGCTTTATTTAAATAGTATATAGGGCCATAGTGGGAAAAAAAAATCTAACTTTCAGTGAATGTGATTCATTTGCATGTCTTCATATTATATTAGTAGAATGTAATGCAATGAAAGTTATATTAGTAATCACAAGAAAACTTTAGGGCATTTTCTCCTCAAAGTGTTTCCAAAGCAATTACTCTCAGATGAATTATATATCAGCAAGTAAATGAATTATTGTTTACACCAATCAGCTAGACTTTGTTTTCATATAGATAGATAGATAGATAGATAAAGACCTAATCAAAAATAGATTAAAATTGTAAATAATGTGTTGTGATATGGGGAAGTGATCTGAAAACCTGTTAGCTGAAAAAGTTATCCTTTCTCTTTTTCATTTCAGTACTTTACATATTCTATAATGGTTGGTACTTCTTGGTATCAGAATTATTTCCAAATAAATATCATTTAAGTAATGGTCATTAAGAACTAAATCTTAAGTTCTTGGCACAGGAAACTGACTTTTTTAAGTCTCAAATTTAATGCCAGAAACAAACTTAAGCATGGTGGGGGGAAAAGAAAAAGCACAGATATAGCAATTCTATTGTTCATTAATAGAAAATAATAGTGTTATTTAGGATTAGTTCAAAAGTAATGGAGAAATAAAAAACTTTTAAAATCTCAGGATTCAATCATCTGTAAGATAATTTTACTTATATCTTATTTGCCTTGAGGTTTAATTTCATATGTGTGTTTGTGCACCTAATTATTTGTATTTCATGAGAACATTCTCTTCAGGGTGAAACAGATCTCTCATCTAACAAAAAGTATCTTGAAATTAGTTTGTAGGATCTTCCAACTTCATATAGTACAAATACATAAAACAGATTTTTCTTACAATGTTTGATATTATTATCATATGGAAAATTAAATAAATCAAACTAAATCCTTCATAGACAATGAGAAATCATACTACATAAAATTAATAGTAACAGCCCTTTTTGCACTGTCATGATCCTGACTTGAATCTGACAAACATTGAAACTGTACACCCCAAAATCCTATAGGAGTTTGGCAAAGTCTTAATAACAAGAAAATAATAGGGAAGATCTATCTTCAATATCTTAAAAGAAGATTTTATTAAAATTAATAAAATGTATTACACTGCTAATATATTTGAAATCTTACAAGAGTTGTTTTTAATTCATTACTTTTAAAAATTGTTTAATATTATATTGTGACTACAAATTAAACGAATATTTTGTAATCCTTCATGGAATTGCTCCAATGCTGATTTCAGCAAATGATAAACTTATTCTCTCTTGGCAGATTCCTTTGAATTAGAAAGACAACAATATCTTAGATGTTGCCTGAAGCTACTTCTCCCAGCACCAGAAAGCATATTAATCTAGTAAAAATTTAGTGGAAATTTTTTCCAAGCAGATATCTTATAAATTATAAATGACCCTATTTTCTCCTAATCTTTAAGGTCTCCGCATTGCGCTTAGGTTTTCTAGCTACATGACAAAAGAATTGAGGAAGGCAGCTACCAAAAGGTAAACACAGAGGCAATTATACAAAAATGTAAACGCAGGAGTTTGCATTGTTTAGATATTGCTTTTTAAAAACATTCTCTTAGAACAGTGATATAGCTCAGTGGCACAGCACCTGCCTGACAAGCAGAAGGTTGTGAATTGGATTCCTGGTAACAACAACAATAAAAATCCATAAAAACATTCTCTTTCTCAAATTTGAGAATGTTGAACTCAAATGTGAACAGCTTGCTATAGTTCTTGCACTTCTGTGAAAATATACTAAGTTAAAAACAATATTTAAAAATTACGTGCAGGCTATAGACTATTAAATCTGTTTCATCTTTAATGGTGTACTTCCTGGGGAACAGAATGGTATCCAGAGCAGAATAGTTATTACATGGATGTTTCTCCCTTGGGCTCTTTGAACTTGCTGTTTTTCTTCCTGGGGAGGTCTTTTTCCAGAAATTGCAGAAGGCCATGGAGTACTGTCCTTTTCACCTTCTCCGTCTGTGTTAATAAACTTTTTGGCATTATGCCAAAAAAAGAAAAAAAGAAAAGAAGAGAAAAAACAGTTTTTAAAAGAAATTACTTATTTTGACTCATGGTTTTGGAGGTTTCCACCCATGATAGGCTTGATGTGTTTCTGAGCCTTTGATCAAGCAGAACATCATGAGAGAAGGGCATTGTGGAACAAGGCTGCTCACATCATTATAACCAACAAGCAAAAAATAGAAATAGAAAGAATAAGGGGCAGGGAAAAAGATATACCCTGTCAAATGTATATTTCCATGACTTCTTTCCTCCAGTGAAGTTCTACCTTCTACAGTACCTACCACCTTCCAATAATCCATTCAGTTGATGGCAACCAGTTAACTCAATGATGAAATCAGATCCCTCATGATGCAATCAATGTCCAGAAGCCCAATTTGTGAACATTGCTACACTGGGACCAAGTCTTCAATATGTGAGCCTTTTCAGGGAAGATTTACAGTCCAAATTATAGCACCTTTTCCATTGAGCTCCAAGCCCTGCAGTAACTCTCAAACTGAAATATTTATGGTGAGAACTCTATGTAATGCTATGAAATGGATTTTCATTGAAACACTAGGAAGCTGTGATAACACAGGAGAAACAAAGTCATATCTTTTTGACACAAGCGGAGGTCTTTAGAGCTCAAGCTAAAAGGAACTGTTTTCTTAAAAATAGGCAGGAGTAGCCCATTTAACATTTGCCTCATTCCACAACTGTGGGTAGCCCTGAATATTTAAAAAAAAAAAGAAATTTAAAAAGCAAGCATAACAAGAGAATTAAAACACCTTATAAATCTATAGAGCAATCACTTGGGAAATACAGTAGCCTGAAATAGAGAACCACATTTGATGAATGCATACTTTCTTAAAATGTGATATTTAAGCAATCATAAACAGATAAACTGCTGCACTCTACAGATGGAATTCATGTCTGCCCACATGCATGTTGGGAAGAGGGGTGATCACCTTCAGTCTTTCATCATCCCTGCCTTAATCCACTAAGGAAATATGCGTGGGTTATCTGCACCCTTCCCCATTTGCTATTTTGTAATTAATTTCTCCTTCAAAATTGCCTTTTATAATCTCCATTTCACTCTGCTACATAGTTGGGACACAAAGGTAATGGGAGAATTCACAGTGTGGTCTCCTTACCCTCTGACCTCTCATCAGTGCAGGCCTGGGAGTTACCATGGACTCAGAGCTAAAATGCTTTCTATAGTGAGCTGGAAGTCAGGTTGGAAACTCAAACAGCTTTGGGGAAGGATCTCCACCAGTCAACACAAAGCCCTTCTTTCTCCTGTCCCCAGTTAAAATCCAAATTGTTGGGGTGAAAGGATGGCAGAGTCAGCATGACTGGCAAAAATGTGTCCTGTGTCTGATTATGATTCTCCAAACTCAAAACTCTGCAGTAAATAAGGCACCCTGCCAGAGAGACTTGCCAAAAGAACTGACAATCCGGAGTTGTGGCTGGAGGAGGACCTACAAAAAGGCAATGGTGCCAGGCCTGCAGGGTTTCTTGGGCAAGCATGAGTGTTGAAATCCTGTCCTCAGGGCCTACACTTTGACCAAGGCAACCTCCCCACCCATCTCAGAAGCCCTTGCCCCACACTTGGCCTCTCTCTCCTTAGTTATTCTAGCTTTCTTGTAATTATCACCACCTGCAAGTAGAAAGCAGACTTTGAGAGGTTGAGAGATGAGTCCCATGTATTCTCTTGGGTTCCTCTCCCAGCCTTCCAGAGGTCGTGGCACATCACAGACTAACCCCTGGACCAGTGACAGCTGATGGGGCAACCTTTTGTGACACTTTTTCATGTATATTCCCTCCTCTGAACATATTACCAGTCCCCAAGGCCATAATTCTGTGCCTCCTCTGAATAGTTCCAGCTGTTTTCTATTTTAGTCTAAAATTAGAATAGTAACCAAGAGAAGAAGTAGTGTTTCCCACACCTACCTGGTATCAGGCAATGGCACCGACTGCTGGTTTGTTTCCCTAGAGTCTCTGACTCTTGCTAGCCTTTCTTCCACATTTTGTTACTTCCTTGTGGTCAAGCCATCTCACTGAGAGCCTATAAATTGCTCAAAGAAGTAGAAAGAAAGTTTGAAGAAGTTCTCAACCCTGTGGATCTTTTGGACCATTGTTAATCCTTTCCTTCTAAAACAACAGAGCAAAAAATAAAATAAAATAAAGTTAAATTAAATTAAATTGCAGACTCACAAGAGCATGTCCTCTCACCCCAACACAACCTCTATCACCTGCAGAGGACTTCCTTAAGGCCTCTCTCTTCTCTATCTGTTCCTATCCATGCTCTGGCATGAACTAGAAAAATGGACAGTGCTGCTTCTTATAACAGTTTGGGGAACTTTTAGCTGCATAGGAATGACAGAAAACAAACCTCTGTGTCCCTTTTTATTTTCAACTATTTCCTGGGATTGGAACTGTTTTTTGTACTATGCCAGAAAATATTTAGGCATTTGCTCATTTGTTGAAAGAGTAATACGTTGAGTGAGCATGTGGTAGAAGTTATACAGTTTTAGAGGTTTGGGCAGTGTTTTCCAGGCTTTGTTTGTTTTGAGATGAGGTCTCCTTATGTAGTCCAAGCTGGCCTTGAACTCACTATATATTGGCCTCAAATTCACATTGATATTACTGCCTCAGCTTCCCAAATGCTGGGATTATAGGCATGCACCACCACACCAGGCCAAGGCATTATGTTTCAATATCATGACCTTTTTTTTCTTATTTGTTTTATTTAAAGAGAAAAAAACAGAAAAAAAGGTAGAAATATTACAGAATTTTTTTTAAAAAAGGATAAATAGAGATCACTGGTTCATAAATTACATATTGTCCTTTTAGAAATAGTTGTTAAGTTACAAATTTAGAGCATACAAAGTAGACATTCAAGCAGTGAGACTGCAGACAGATCTGTTCAACAATCCAACGAGAACTTAGAAGTATGGTTATCAATCCTACACACTTAAATATTCATGCAGTTATATCTTTTATAGCACTTCCTATTTCCTCTCTTTTTTACAATAGCAATTATGCATTTTTAAAAAATTTTATTTAAAGAGAAAAAAAGCAAAAGAAAAAAGGGTAGCAACAATACAGAATTCTAAAAGAAAAAAGATGAAAAACCATTAAGAATCAGTAGTTGATAAATTATATATTGTCATCTTGGATGTAGTTGTTCAAGTTAAAAAATTAACAGATAAACAGTAGACATTCAAAGGTGAGACTGCAAACAGTTCTGCTTAAAGATCCAGCAAAGATTCAGCAATACGATGACCTTTTTTTTTGAAAGCTAATTTTGATGTGGGAAACAATATATGGGTATTTGAATATTTGAATGGAGGAAGGAATCAAAATGAAAGATGTAAAGGGTTGTGTTTTTCTTTTTTAACTAGCTACAACTCTTTGCTTATTTTTATACAAGCTAGCCATCCAAACAACTTCTATTCTTAGATTATATTCTTTCTGATAAGATTACTATCATTAAAAATGTAGTCTTCCAAGTAATTTTGGAAAATTTCTGCATATCAAAATAAGGAAACTTTATACCTACCAATATTCCTTGCATTCCAAATATGACTTCAGCATTGTTGCCCATTTAAAATTATATTATTCATTTTTCTATGACTATTAATAAACTTTTTCAGAATCTTTACTGCTGTTTTTTAAATATAATTATGACTATTATAGTTTACAAATGAGATTTGTTCCTAGTTTCTTAATCCTTAAATAGCATCTACTACCTACCTAACTCAAAGGCAAGTGAATATATATGCTACTCTATAACCATGTAGCATTACTATTTCTGCTCAAATTTTTAAAAATTTTTTAAAAATTTTTTTATATTTTTATTTTTTTTATTTTTTATTTTTGGTACCGGGGATTGAACTCACAACCTCACACTTGCCAGGAAGGTGCTTAAGACACTGAGCTAAATCCCTGGCTTCTGCTCAAATTTTAAGTCCACCAAATTTTCTCCTTGTGAAAATAACTCATTTTCAATATACTTTACTGGAGAAATTGTATAATTATGGCAATACTATCTCATCCAATTAAAAAGCTGGTCCTCAGGATAAGCTCAGAAGTCACATGCAAGGACTTTTCACATTTTAATTCACACTGAGATATAACTATTCCCTGAATGGGGTCAAAAACTTACAGCTCCTGAATATACTTGAGAGAGAGGTAAACAGCAGCTAAGTAAAGAACTAAGCTAGTTCTACTTTTAAATAACTAATGCTATGGGACCTCAAAAAACACACCTGCCCTCACCCAGTTTAGTTATCTCATATATAAATAGTAGGCTGTTGTCATGGAGCCCATGAAGGCTGTAGAACATTATAAGAAACAATCTCATTTTCCATAATGTTTTCTAGATGATTTTAAAAATTTGTGTACCCAAATTTCAAAATGCCTTACCAAAACATAAGTTTCCTTCTAGTCCTTGTATTCCATGATGTTAAGTTTTCATCACTTCTGTTAGGAAATATTTCCTGTGTTTTCTTAGGCTCATCTCAGTGTTAGTGGTTGAGAATATGATGCCTATAGTTTGGACACGATTTGAGTATGTCCACCAGTGTCTCCAGGGAGAACTTGCTGCTGGATCTCCAGTTGTAAGTTCTCCATCTAGCATTCAGAGTGAGTGCTGGAAGCACAAACCAGATATAAGCAAGCAACAAAAAGCTTCAGTAGACTTCTATCTGACTTAGAATACAAATCCCAAATCCAATATAATGATTTAATAATGCTATTAGTTGTAAAAACTATGGAGAAAATCCAAAACAGTACTATAGGGAGTCTAATTTAAATGGGTACATAAGAAAGAATGTCTAAGAAAATGATGTTTGACTGGGAAGGGTGAAGTCCTGAGTTTGATGCCCAGTATGAAAAGACAAGAAAAGTGATGTTGAAAAAGCAATCCTGTTTACACTTTTATAACCACACATAACTTTGTCTCTGGCTTCCTTTCTGACTTTATCTCTTCGGATACTCACTCATGCTTTTCCCCACTGGACTAGCTAAGATGGTCTGTGAGCCTTTTTAAATACAACAAACATGCTCCTACTTCAAGCCCTTTACAGGTAGGTTTCTGTTTTTCTACCAATACATAAGGCTTTGCTCTTCTGTTCTTTTTCTCTCTAGTCCAAAACAACAGTGCACAGAAGCCTCCACAATATATTCATCACCTTGTCATTCTAACAGTTTCTACTTCCTTACCCAAATTTACTTTCTCTATCTCTGTGACTTTATACTTTATGTCTATGTATCCTGTACTTAAGTATTTCTTCATTATCTAACTTCCAGCATGGAAATAAAAATACCTAAAACATAGGCAGCATATAGTAGGTACTCAATAAATATTTATGGAATAAGGAAAGAACATTTGGACTATGTGTATGCTACTTAATTATTATTTAGGATAAGCAAGTGCTAGAAGTGAAGAGAAAGATTTGTGGGAAAGCATAGTAGACTTGGTTAGTAGTATCAGTCTCATTTCTTCTCCTGAGACCACTTGGGGCTTCCCTGTCCCTTTGAGGAATAGCATGTGTCATGTTGGCATTATATATCTCTAACACACTGATATATATCCTGACAGAGTAGTTCATAGAAGATGGAAGTGAGGGGAGAATGTGTACAAAACAAAGCAGGCTCAGAGTAGACATCATACACTATTAATAAGCTGAAGACTCGGAATTGCTGAGACTGCTGAGTAGAATTTGTGTATTACCTTGAATAAATTTTGCTTTGTATAAGACAAGCAAACAAATTTTATTATTCCTGAACTTTTTCTTTGTATTAAAGTTTCAATCATGCTGGGATTTAGCTCAGTGGCATAAGCACCTACCTGGCAGATGCAAGGTCATGAATTCGATCCCCAGTACCAAAAAAATAAATAAATAAATAAATAAATAAATAAATAAACTTTCAATCACTTTTAGGATAAATCTATAATACTTTTATCACTATTGTTTATTTTAAAAAGAGAAATATGTATTTTACTCTTAAACAAAATGTTAGTAATGGCTGAAAACAAAGCAGAATTAAATTTACATTTACATTAAATTTATGTTTATCAAAGTCACCTTTTCCTGAGAATTACCATAAGCATCTATGTATTAGGTACCAATGGATATACTCTATCTTCCTCTTTTGAATATCTATTACCTATCTGTAGTTGCCAAACAAAGACTACTGGCAGTTAAAGAAAAATATTAACTCATGATTAAAAAGGTAATCATTGAGGAAAATACATAAAATTTAAAATGAGCTTAAAATTGGCTGACAATTTTTTTAATTTAGTCCTTTACCCATGTTTGGGAAATTTTCTATTATTACTTCTGTAAATCGAATTTTAATGTCATTTGTGTTGACCCCTGCTTTTTCATTGACATCTATTATTCTAAACTTATTTTGTTTTGCATTGCCTTGCAGTCATTAAATTGCTTTTTCTTGGTTCCTTTTTATGTTTAAGAGACCTTTTCTTTCAAGATCACAAGATGTACAACTGTCTTCAAGGTCTGAAAGTCCATCTTCAGTTTCTTTGAAGCAGTTTTGCCAGCTTTCAGTGGAGTTTTTAATTTTCTCGATATCTCTGAATGTGTTTCATGCATTCTAAATCTCTCTTCTATTGTTAATTCATGGTTTCCCTCATTTTCCTATGCTCCTCTTTTTTAAAAAATCTATATCTTCTTTAGAGATACTTAGCAATTCTTTTATTATGTTTTTCATTTCTTCTTGTACCTGAGATAGTATTTCTGTTCTAATTTCTTTTATGGCTTCATGAAGTTGTCTCTACTTCAGTTGCCATCACTTCAGAAACTTCTGGTGTGCGACTCCCAATCTCTGCCATGTTTTCATCTCCTGGACTTGCTTGGCTTAGATTGAGGTCCAGGGAGTGCCTTTTACTTCTTCATCTCAACATTTTCTTGGGTTCCTCCAAACAGGCAGATAGTGAGTTCCCAGGCACTTCCCGAGTTGTCTATAGTTTCTCTGGAGCCTAACTGGTTCTCCTGGGTTCTCCAGGTCAGTGCTGGTTACCAGTATCCAATGGAGGCCGTTGGGTGCGCTAGTGCAGGGCCCGCTCCTGTTTTTTCCAGTCTATCTTGGCTATCTGGGGGAAGCCTCCCGAGGGCTGATGGAGTGTGTGCGTGAAAAGGGGGTGGGGAGCAGGGCCGGCTGCTGTGTCCCTACGAATCTGGTTACAGGCCTTTACTTTTGTTTCAGATAATTTAAATAACTTTTTTTTTTACAGTTAGGTAGGTTATGAGATAGTGAAATTATCAGTGATCGCCAGGGATTTAGGGAGAGGAGAGAGTGAAGAATATGTGGAATTTAAGGGATTCTTTTATTTTAATCAGATTTTTTGATACATTTTAGATATACAACACAATCACATTCAACATAGAGAATTTGTGCCTGTATAAGACATGATTGTATTTTTTTCTCTGTCCCCTACTCTCTCTTCAACCCCTTCTTCCTTTCCCATTTACAAAATTTTGTTTCCATTTTTGCCTTCTTTTCTGCTTTCCTTTCTTCCTCCCCCTCTTCTGTTCCCTTCCCTGTTTGAATATTCTCTTCCTATTTCACAATACCTATTATAAATTTTGGTCCTTATTTATAGTTTCAGTTTCTCACACCAGAGAAACAATGTGGTATTTACATATGTGTGTCTCAATTATTTCACTTAAGATACGGAGTTGGGGAATCTTAGGGCAGTGAAATTCTTCTAAATGACCCTGTAATGTCAGGTATGTGGGCTTTGTTAAAGTCCACTGAATGTACAATACCAAGAGTTAATTAATAACAGTGTATCAGTATAGGTTTGTAATTTGCAATGGATGTTCCACAGTGATGCAAAGTATTAATAACAGTAAAATCATGGGGGAGAGGGAAGTTAAAACAGGGAGGGTAGGTAGAATTCTCTACATCTGCTCAGTTTTTCCTGTGAACCTAAAACTGAAAAGTTAACTATTAGTTTATTTAAATTTGCAAAATATAACTTGCTCTTTGTAAGGAAGTCAGTTCAAATATGACAATAAAGGCTGATGGTAAAAGAATAGAAAAAGAAAGCACATACACTGCACATACATAGAAGTCAGAATGGAATGGAATGATATAAACGTCAATCTACTAAGAAGACAGCAATTGGTATCTTTGGAATTTATTCCTGAAAAAGAAAAAATGATGGAAAAATTTTGCACCTTAGTTGTAGTGGTTACCCAAAACACATATGATGAAATTAGCACAGAACTATATACACATGACGTGGTATCAACTAAAGTTACACAGAATGAAATCATTGGGATATGTAGTAGAAAGTTCATGGGACCTCTTTATGTTATCCTTGTTATTCTCTAGGAAACTAATTATCTCAAAAGAAAACCTTGCAAAAATCGATGCTAGTTGATAAAATGACTTTTTAAAGTGTGGTTTATGTCTTTTGAGTTGATTTTGTCTCTAGCAGTCCTGCCAGTTGTTGCCTCATGATCCCTGAGGAACTTCCTTAAAGCTCCTTTCTATAAGCCCTGCCATCTGTCACCCAGTGACTCGTGGAGACTGTCTTCGAAACTTGCCAGCTGTGCTTCTGGGCCACAGTCAGACAATTTAAAATAGCCTCCTGCAGGTTGGTTACAGGTGTCAATTTTCACCGAAGCTCTTTCACTTTAGTGAATATACTTTTCAAAATACTTAGGAAATAAGATTTGGCCTCTATATTTTAAAGGAACTTAAAATATAAGTTTAACTGTTTGTTTTCCTTCCTTTTTAGCTTGTTTATTAAATTTCCAAAAGAGAGGCAAGAAGGTTGACATTAAGAATACATGTTTTGGGGCTGGGGATTTAGCTCAGTGGCATAAGCACTTGCCTTGCAAGCATGTGGTTGTGAGTTCAATCCCTGGTACCAATTTAAAAAAAAAAAAAGAATACATGTTTCAGGCTTGCCAGATGATGGGAAACTGAACGACTGTCTACTCAGAATGCCTGGGAGATCAAGTGCAGGAAAGTTGGCAGCCCGGGGACACCCAGCTGTTCACAAAACAGGGAATGAGACTAGAAATTCCATGTTGATCTAACTGACTTGATTTTATCAAAAAATACTAGCACTCACAGGAATCATCTTGGGAACTTGAAACATAGCAATGTTTATGTCTTACCACAGAGCAAGAAAAATAGAATTTCTGATTTAATATATGTCAAATGTACAAAAAAGTACATGAATATATGTACATATGTATATATACATGCTTACATAATCCATGTCACATCTACTAATGATATAAACAATATATTAATAAGGACTATATACAGAAAAATAAGATTCAAAAATGAAAATATATATGTGTGTGCTGGTTGGAGAAGTTGCAAGTTAAAATTCGATAGTCATATGCTTTTTTTGCCTGTATTTTTCTTTTTCTCCTGCATGATGTTCTCTCAACACAATACATAACTCTGAGAAGAGGAAGCTTCTAATATGTTAGTGTCAGCTTGCATTTAGTAAGTCAACATTATCAACATGAGGAGCTTGTCTTGAGAGTAAATATTTATAAATCTAGATAACTAAGCTTGATTGCTCTCTCATAGATAAAATGAGCTGGAAAGAGAGTGACTCATTAGAATTATTGCTTGCAGTAAGTATTCTACACTAATATATTTGTTCCGTAGTTCAGAATATTACTTCCTTAAAGATTAAGATATCTTGAAAGAACAAGTTCATTTTGAGTACACCATTTTCTTTTTACATGCAAAATGTATGGCCTTTTGTTATAAAAGCACTATTCATGCATTGTACAATAGTTAGGAAAGAAAATAGAAAAAATCATCATCTCATTCTTAATATTTTGGTTTACATTCACACCATCCTTTTATCCATGTGTATATTTTCTTTGTTTCTTCTCTTTGCTCAAAAGCATTCTGGAAAGGCTATATATGTATACAATATTTATGTATGTACTATATATAGGTATATTCTACATGCTATATGTTATACTCTATAAATAATTAAGAGTAAATTTTAATTAAAATCTTTGGAAAATAGAATGGATGTTCTGATGCATTTTTCCTATTTGTTTTCCTGTTTTGCTTCATCTGGACCTGGCTATCATCCAGCTCTGTGCACATTTGAAGACTCAAATTCCAATACTTATTCTCAGATTGTGATTACTACATTCTACTCCTCCCTTTCTTCAATTAGGTTCTCTTGTGCATTACTTTTCCACCTCACTGGTCTGCCAGTCTCTTGAACTTCCCATCCTTCTCCCACACACCTTGTTCTCTTTTTACTTCTTTTCCTGTTCTGCTCTTACACCACAGCCCACATTTATAACTCCCTTTACTCTGGTTCACAATCATGGGCTACCATAACTGCAGCTGTCTCTTCCCTGTTCTCAGACCTGCATTCTGATCACTCCACTCACTTTAGTCTCAAAGCGTATCCAGGAACGTTGGAAACTCTAGGTTTCAGGCTCCCATTATATCAATCCTCTGCTCTCCTTAACTTTCTTTCCAACTTTTCTTTATGCCCTCAGCAGATGGCTTTTCTTTCTGTGTCACAGAGAACACTATACAAGCTGTCAAACAGGGACAACTTGACTTCTTTCTGTATCTCAGACATAAACTTACAAGCTATGATTTTTTTTAAAAAGCCAGAGAACATTTAAATTTCAAAATATTTATTACTGGTAAAAGACACATTGTTATTAATTCCCCTCAAAATACTTCCCATTGCTTAGAACATACTTATTCCATTGTTCTTGGTACTTTCAGAAGTGGTTCTGGAAATCTTCTTTCATAAATGTCTTTAATTGTGCTGTCATGGCTGCCTCAGTGTCCTGGATCAATTCAACACTAGTATCTTTTGTGGTTACTGACTTTGGAAGAGAACCAGAAGGTACATCATTCCAGATCTGGTGCATAAGATAGACAAGGATAAACTGTAGTGTTTTTATTTGACAGAAGTTACTGTAAACATTTTGAATCAGTTTAGGACATTGAAGCAGTCACAAAAAGGCACTCATGAAAAAAGACTTGCAAAACTGTTCATGAAGTGGCAAGGATAGTGGGATAAGTGTATTCAAAATTAGGGGGAATAATGGTAATGTGATTTTATTGTAATAATTCTTAAACATTTACCATATATTTTGATCACACCACACACTTGTATCTCATCCTTTGTTTTTTTCTTCTTCCCCCTTAAAAGCAACTCTTTTGTTAAGATTACAACCTCTGTGCCTGCTTGATCCCTTCTACTTCTAAGTCCTTTGTTTAGACCAATGTCTCCAAGTCTGGATTTGTGTTAGACTCCCCTAGGGAGATTTCAACAAAGCACCAATGCCTAGGCCTCACTGCAGACTAATAAAATCAGAATATTTATTGTCAGGATCTGGCCTTACTTTTTCTTTTAAGCTTTCCAGGTGGCATTATTTGTGGCTGTGGTTGTTCCCTTAGCCATAAGAACATGTTCCAGTCTTTAATATGAAAGGACAGTTTCCTTCCTGCCTCTCCAATTTACCACTAAACTTCTGGAAACAGTTGCCTGTACTCAGTTTTCTCATTATAAGTTCCCTCTAATTCAGTTTTTCTGTCTGCTTCCAACTCTCTGAATTCCACAAATGTCTGCTTCCTAAAATTAAGAACACTTCATTTTTGTTTGAATTTGACCTGACTACAGTGCTAGACATTTGTGAGTGTTTAACCTTCATGAAAGGCTATATTTCCTTGGCATCTCTAATCCTTCTGTTCTGGTTTGCTTCCACTTTACTGCTGTCCCATAACATCAGCCTGATCTACCTCTTACTCTTTCCGCTTCTTGGGTTCTGACCCACTTCATTGTCTATCATGGTTTCTACTACGCTCTGAAACTGCCATCCTGAAACTACAGACCTCAGTGCCAAATGCCTTCTGAACATACGTATTGTTTAAAAAAAAAGTGTTCTTCTGAAATAAGCAGTGCACCTGGCAAGTGTTTAGAGAAAGTTAAATGTGTGGATATAATGATAAGCTTTTAAAATTTTACTGGGCAAATACTGAAACTTTTCAGATGTGCCTTCTCTATACCTCACTCAAATAGTTTCTTAAAGTTTACTCTTGAAATTTACTAAGGAGTGCCACTCCCCTCTATTGCTGAGAGACCTGGTAAGAATTATAAGGGATTCTCACCCCTAACTAACCACCTTCTTCTGCTTATATTAAATAACTGGGGAGGGAGTGTTAGATGTTACTTATATATGGAAGAAAGCCTTAAATGTACATATGCTGAGAATCTACACAGTGATCAATTTCCAGTTTCCTCCATGATGTTGGTTTCACTGCATTCCTCATATAAAGAATGACAGGGAAAAAACATACATCCACACAAGGAACAGAGAACCTGCAAAACTCAGCCATAGAGGAGAATAGGGGTAGAATATGGGTGAGATTAGCCTTGGTCAGCATTGGACCTTAGCTGTGGTTCCATGAAAGGATAGAAAGAAGGTAAAGAATTCTGTTTTTGCATTTCCAGCTATTGATTTGGGCCAGTCAGAGCTCTACATTTGCAGATACTTAGAGTTTACCTCATGGGCCATTTGAAACAAAATCAAGGAAGGGCCAAAGTCCTGTGCATATAAAGAACAGACAAATTCAAGTAGGGATTTATGGTGGTCAATACATTCCCCTCTCTGTTCCTTCAATCCCTTTCCTGCCCATGAGTGAACAATTAATATCTCAGGGTGTTGCATACCTAATACTGCCTAATACTGGATGAGGCCAGTAAGAGTGAAAATCCTCTGAACTGGGGAGTGGGTTTGAGGTCACAGCCCAGGCTCATTGTTGCATTAGTGGCTGGGGCTCCCGAGGGGCCGATCTAATCCTCCTCCTCTGAGTTCATGGAGCTTCAGTACTTAGGGATCTTTCCTGAGATCTAATCTATATATTCAGGGTAAAGAACCCAACCCAAATAACAAGATGTTCCAGGAACATCGTGAAAAAAGCCCAGTGTGTTACAGTTCCCATAAGAAACAGAACTCTTAGCCCGGCACACCTGTAATCCCTGCACTTCACAGGTTGAAACAGGGGACTTGCTTTTATTTTGAGGCCAGCCTTGGCTACAGAGAAGGAAGAACTTATCTGAAAACAGACAAATAAACAAACCAAATGAACAATAAAAACACACCTCAATGTAAATGGGTCAAGAATTTAAATGTAACATGATTAGCAATAAAAATGAGATAGGAGTCAGGGATTTAGCTCAGTTGCACAAGAACCTGCCTGGCAAGCACGAGGTCATAAGTTTGATCCCCAGTATAAGAATAAATAAATAAATAAAATTAAGAGAGTGGGAAAGGTATTTGCAACAAAAACAAAAAGAAATATTTGATATTTTCATAATTTTTTTTGAGATTCCTTATGTGGTCCAGGCTGGCCTTGAACTCACAGTGATCCTCTTAACTCAACCTCTGGGGTGCTAGGATTACAGGGATATAACACTATGCCTTGCTTTAATTATTCTTTTAATAAAGCACATCCCAATGTGAAGAAAAACAGATTGGCCACAATGAAAATGAAATAGTAAATTGAAAAACTACACAGAAAAATAAAAACTCCCCAGAAGAGAACAATAGACAAGCAAATAAAAAATAGAAAAGTTATGGAATATGGCTGATAGAAATAGCACTTTTTAATAACTGAAGTTTCTGAAAAATTTTAAAACTGACAAGAGGAAATGGTTTTTTAAGTGTTTGAAGGAATAAAGGAGGTATATTTCACAAAATTACTTTTTAAACAATGAAATTTTAACAAGGAAAGATAAAAACACTCATACCTTATAATGTAATAAAAGAAAATGAGAAAACTTAAAACACACACTTAGAGATACAGAGAGAGAAATACAAAAACAAAACAAAAATAGAGAAGTGTTTTAAAGGTACTGATGGAAAAAGTTTGGAACATAGAATTTTATTTTGAAACTATCACTTAAATGTCAGTGCATGAAAAAACATCTCAAGTATGGGAGACTTTGTATACCTTACCATACAAAACTTTTATGTGATGCATTTAAATAAGACAGGTAAATCTAGAAGTTGTTGCAAGAAATAGAGTGAAGAAAAGATGATCAAACATTGTAATAATGTTTGTGACCCCCAAGGATGGCTTTGACCACCAAAGGTTTGCATGGTACTAAACTGGTTTGTCTTGGGGTAGGGATAGACCAAGAAAGTGAGTGCACTCTAAAATTCTTGCCTTTGGAATGATTAAAATGAGGCATAGAAAAAAATGAGACCAAAGTGAAGTAATATGTAAAGAAGGTAGAAACACAAATATAGATCAATTGTTGCATAAAAGTAAATGAACCAAATGGAGCAGTTAAAAATAAAAACAGATATGTTCTCTTTACAAAAGACACACCTAAACATAGTGGATACAAAGGTTGAAAATAAAAGAATATTAATAACATTTCAGAAAGAGAGCTAATGTTTCTGTTAACAGAGATATTTAAGAAAAAATGATGAGATTATAACTGCAAATCATTAAATACCTCATAAAGCTTTTAAAATATGTAAGGAAGAAATATCAAAGCAGTAGGATAAATTCACTATCATAATGGGAGGTCTCAGTTTTCCTAACCATTTAAGGTTTAACAGAGAAAAATGAGCAAATAAGTACCTAACAACAATAACAATAAATTAGTTCTAGAAGATACTTAGTAATTCTACCAAGTATATTTCTTCTCTAGACATCAAAATTTTTTAAAGAATTATAACCCAGCAATAAAGAATAACTAAAAATGTTAGTATATAAAAATTTATAATTTTTGTTCACAGTGTGTATCTGGAAGAAGTTTATAGAAATTTTTTGAAAAACTCAAATATTTGGAAATTAAAAATAATATTTCTGACTAGGTGTTGTGGCACATGCCTGTAATTCCAGTACTCAGGAGGCTGAGGCAGGAGGATCAGTGTGAATTTGAGGTCATCCTGGGCTACATAGTGAGTTCAAGGTCAGCATGAATTACCATAGGAAGACCCTGTCTCAAAACAAAACAAAATAAAACAATGCAAAACACACAAACAAAAAATAATACTACTGGATAATTTATGAGTTAAAGAAGCAATCATAATGAAATTTAACATATATACAACAAAATGATTATATATGTAGATGACTATAGATGCATGAAGAACAGTTTAGATTTACAGGCATAACATGAAGATAATGAAGAGATATACCCTGCATTCATTTTCCTTTCTTCACATTTTATATTGCCACCAATAGTAGCATAAAGTAAACTTTATGTTTTATTCATATGTTGTTACTTTTTCTCTAAGGTCTTTTTCTTTTCTTTTCTTTTCTTTTCTTTTCTTTTCTTTTCTTTTCCTGTTCAACCAGGAGATCACACTGTATTTAGTCATCAGGTCTTCTGTGACAGTTTCTCAGATATTCTTTGATTATGATGTCTCTGACAGTCTGAAGAATACTGGATGGGTGTTTCTTAGGGTGCCTTATATTGGAATTTGATATTTTCTCATGATTACATTGGAGTTCGGGTTTTTGTTGGGAAGACTGTAGAGCTAACGTGCTGTTGATATACATCACAGTGTGTCGGTGGTAAATACCTTCAAGATGATGTAGCTCTGTTGATGTTGACTTTTATCATCTATTGGAGATAGCACGTGTCAGATTTCTTCACTGTAAAGTCACACTTCCCTTTCCTTCCTTCCATCCTTCCTTCCTTCCATCCTTCCTTCCTTCCTAAGGCATTCTGTCAAAGCAAATCACCATATGTAGCACACATTCACAGAGTACAGGATTAAAGTGCCATAGGCACACTGCATAAGAAATGATGCATTGAGGGAAATTTATTTCTGTAAATATTTTTACTGGGTAAAAATTAACCTTGAAAATTAAGGATCCAGTGCTGGGCTAGGTGGTACATGCCTGTAATCCCAGCACTTGGGAGGCTGAGACACTAGGATCGTCCTGAGTTCGAGGCCAGTCTGAGCTACAAAGTGAGTTCAAGTACCAGAATGAACTGCATAGCAAAACCCTGTCCCCAAAATAAAAAAGAATAAACAAATTTAAGGAACCAAGTGTCCATCTTAAATAAACAACATAATAAATTCAAGGGGAAAATAATAAAACAATAAAAAGTAAAGATAAGAGCAAAATTAATAAAATGGAAAACAGCGCTTTTGACAATGACACAATTGAAAGCAACAAACTTTAAAAGTTGGTTTTCTGGTGATGAAACAAAAATGTCCCCTCTTGTCACACCAATTAAATATAGTACCAATGACATTCTTCACAGAACTAAAAAAAAAAAAAATTCTAAAATTTGTGTAAAACACAAATGACTCAGAGTAACCAAAGCAATTATAAGCAAAAAGGAACAAAGTTGTAGGCATCACAATACTTGATTTAAAGTTAAACTATAAATATATAGTGACAAAAAAAGTAGGATAGTGGCTCAAAAATAGATACATAGACCATTAGGACAGAAGACACAGAAATAAACCCACCACACCACTACAGAAATCTAATTCTGGACAAAAGAGCCAAATATCTTCATATTGAAGGAAAAATGACTTTTTGTCAAATGGAGCTAGGAAAACTGAATATTCACTTATAGAAGATTGAAACCAGTTTTCTATTTCTCACTCTGAATAGAATTTTTCTCTTTCTTTCTTTTTCTTTTTTTCTTTTTTTGTTTGTTTGTTTTGTTTTGGTACCAGGAATCAAACTCAGGACCTTGGCTTGCCAGGCAGATATTTATGCCACTGAGCTATATCCCTGGCCCTTACCCTGTACAGAAATCAACTTAAAATGAGTCAAAGGACTAGATTAAGGCCTAGTCTTATCCTGCAACTTCTAAAAAAATCTAGGGGGAAACTTTTGGAGCCATTTGGCACAAGCAAAAACTCTGAATAGGACTCCAGTAGCACAGAAATCAATAACAAGAATCAACAAGTAGGACTACATCAAATTGAAACTTTCTTCACAACAATGGGAATACCTAAGAGTGAAGACACAGCCAACAGCTACTCTTGACAGAGAATTAATACCTAGACTCCTAGAAGAACTCAGAAAACTTAATACCAAACCACTGAACAGCAAATTAAGTGAACAAGTACTTCTCAAAAGTACATAAACATTATGTACTATTATGTACTGCAAACATGTATGAATAGAAAAATAAGTATGAATGACCAATAAGTACATAAAATTCAACATCTCCATCCATTAGTGAAATGCAAATCAAATCTACCTTGGGATTCCATCTCCAGTCAGAAGGATTATCTTCAAAAATATAAAAGTAATATTTTGGTTAAGATTAGGGTAGGGAACTTTTCTATGCCATTGGTGGAAATGTAAATTAGTACAATCACTATGGAAATCAGTGTGGAGTTTCCTCAAAAAGCCAAAAAATAGAGCTACTATTTAATCCAGCTCTAGCACTCCGTAGTATATTCTTAAAGGAATTAAAGTCATATTATAGGGATACTTATGTACCCATGTTCATTGCTGCAAAAGTCGCTATACCAAAGGTATAGAACCAACCTAAGGGTCCATTAACAGAAGAATAGATAAATAAAGTATGATATATAAATGCAATGGGCTATTATCCAAGCATTTGAAGAACAAAATTTTGTCATTTGCAGGAAATGACAAAATTCATGAATTTAGAGATCATGATGTTGAACTAAATAAGCCAGACTCAAAAAGATAAATGTTGCATGTCTCTATAATATGTAGATTCCAAAAAGATAACCTGAAAGAAAGGAGGCTATTATCAGACAGTAAGAAAGGAATGAAGGGGAAGGGAAATGGGATATAATGGAGGATACTATGTTCAAAATATCTGCCTTTGAACTTATTATTTTGTAAAATTTATTTTGTAACTTAATAGAAGAAAAAACAGTTGACTTTTTGAAAAAAACGAACAACAATAGGTAAGTCTCTGGAAACAATACCAAGAGAACCACAGTGAGGGCCACTGCATAGGCTATAATTTTCCAGAACTGTGGTAGCTCTCAGTTTCTAGCCCTTGAAGCCTTACTTTTTTCCTTCTGTGTTGCTATTGATAGCAAAGCTATATTTTGTATCCTGTTTGTGGGCTTTTTATTGACTGTAGTGCTTATAGCATGATTCACTTCTTACCTCTATAAATGAACAGAAACCTGTAGCCAGGGATTTGAGTTTAAGCTCTTATCACCAAATCCCAGAGAGGGACAACATTCTGCAGTAAGGTCTCACTGGAGTTTGGGGTATCCTAAAGTAGATGTCAAGATGCAAATTGGGAAACAAAATGTGTGTTAGTGTCTGGTTACTTTTCTTTTGTTGCTGAGACAAAATATCTGATACACAAAGTTAAGGGAGGAAAACTTTATTTAACTCAGTTTGTAGATTTTAGTCCGTAATTGGCTGGGTTCAAGACAGGGTGGCTTGACAGAAGGTAATTCCAGAGGGGAAACAGTACATGGTGGTTGAAGATAGCAAAACAAGCAAGGGAAGATGGAGATAAGCCTCTTTCTGTCCCTGATATTGTATGGAGTCTCCTGGTATCAAAATAGTGCCAATCCAACCAGTGGACTAATCTGACAATCACCCATATTTAACCCAGCATCCTTAATTCCAGCTTTGTAACACCAATCAATCACACATTCTAGATTCAGCCACTCTGAAAAAAGCCCTGTGACTGCATGAGACTTTGGGAGAACATCTAGACACAAGCCACAGTAATTAGAGATCAACAGTAATGTCTCTCAATGTCTTAGAAATGGAAATGCTGTCATCTTCATATATATTTGCATTTCTTGATCACTTTCAGATTCAGGAAGGCTATGACCTTGGGCAAAGTGGCTCTTTATAGCCAAAGAACACCAAAAGGAGCACATAGTATGGCACTCAAAACTTCAAGAAAATGAGTAAGATGAGAAAACTAACAATACCAGGTATCAAGAAATATAAAGGTATACTAACGAAGACATTAAGATATTGCTATGAAAATAGAAAAATTATGAAAAAGTCTAAGACTAGTTCAAAGTAAAGGCTCTCAAACATGATCATTTGAATTGTACAAAGTGGATTTTCAGTAAACTATAAGAAAGAGTGGTTTTTTAGCCAGGCAAGGTGGTGAATGCCTGTAACTGCAGCACTCTGGGAACCTGAGGAAGAGGACTCTGGTATGCGCAACATAGAGACTTATAAAAACTTGGGGAGGATGTTTATGTAACTTAGTGAAAAAGTCCTAGATTCAGTCCCCAGTGACAGGCAGACAAAAGAAAGACAGACAGACATACACACACACACACACACACACACACACAACATGCATACACAGAAAGAAAGAAAGAAAGAAAGAAAGAAAGAAAGAAAGAAAGAAAGAAAGAAAGAAAAAGAAAGAAAGTTGTTTTAGTAAGTGATACTGAAACATTTAATATTGTTATCAGTCACAATCCTGAGAAGAAAATAGAGATCACACCTTTATTTCAATAGAGACAATTGAATGCAGGGAATATGATGAATAGTTTTTAGGGAACCTCAATGACACAGAGGTGAATTTACAGACATAGTATGAAGTGAATTTACAGACATAGTATGAAGGAAGCAGCTGCCATCACTAGGACTTAAAAGTTCTTTATGGGCTACACACACACACACACACATGCAAAAACAAAAATAAAAAAGCAAGGGGATCAAGATATGGGTAGACAGTAGAGGGAGGAAAGGAGATGATGAAACAAGATGTGTTATGCTGATTTACCAACTTCCCATAAGGAGTATAAACCTTATGTACTACACACAAGCACTAATAAAGTAATGTGGTTTTTTTGTTTTGTTTTGTTTTGTTTTTAAAGTAATGTTTTTTAAAGTCTAAAAGATGAAGTTTGTGATTAGTCATCTCTTGGTTCTGCGGAGGATTAGTTCTAGGACCCTGAATGAATACCAAGTTCTCAAGATACTCAAGTCTTATATGTGAAATAGCATAGTATTTCCACATAACTTACACATTTCATACTATATTTATTAAATCATCTCTTGACTAATCATAATATCTAACAATGCAAATACCTCTAATAATGGTTATACTACATTACTTAGGAAATAATGACAAAGAAAAAAGCTAGATACATCTTCTGTACAGATGGAAAGTTTTATTTTTATTTTTCCACTCATGGTTGTTTCAATCTATGGATATAGAACTCATGGATACAGAAATCATCTGTTTTAGAAACTAAAAACTTGGAGGAAAGGCACATCAGAGTATGAATCTAGAGCTTCAGGTAAGGGGTCACAGCTGACAGGTGCTAAAGTTTCAGAAGGGGCACAAAGAAGTTGGATCAGAGAGTGTAACATAAATTGAAAACCAGAAGAATTGCTACTGAAAACAAGGCTATTGCCATGCTACAAGTCATTGCTAGAAAAATACTTTCAGTGATTGAAAAAGAATGTGTCCTCTTCAAATTTCTAGTTGGTTTCAAACTTCCCACTATAGTTCCTTATTGGTGAATATAGTAGAGAACACATGGCAAAGAAGACATGGGGTTTGTTGAGTCCCACCCAATACCATAAGGCTAGTATGAAATAATGTGCTTGTGGCCAAGAAAAAAGCTTAATATCTAGACCTGTTGATACCTAGTGACAGTTTCTTTTGACCCAGAGTTGATAGAAACAAGACTGGGCCAAATATTGCAACACACACACTTCAGCACAGCCAAGCTTCACTGAGAAAGGAAAAGGGATTCAGACAACTAGGGGTTTTAGAAGAAGGGATCTAGCACTTGGTCCAGAGAATGACCAAATTACTGATCCACAAAACAGAGAGAACAGAAAATTTTTACTGATTTGTTGATGTGTCCCATTGACCAGAGGCACTTTTCTAAAAGTCTTTGGATGGACTTAGACTATTGGGTGGTCATGGTCAACTGATCATAGAAACTGTTGAATTTTTGTGTCACTAATGTCATACATCCTATGTAAAACATCCCAGCCTTATGAATCTGAGGTCTATGACAAGGCCAAAGATATCAGGTGCTTTGGTTTTTCTGGCTTCTGAAAAAGTACAAAAGAAGGAACAGAAAAAGAATGGAGAGAGAAAGGAAAGCACATACAAGATCCAATAGGAATTAGATCAAGTTAACCCCATGGTATAGCCTTGGGCTAAATATTTATAGATAATCACCATGACTACACACAGAGCTGAGTAAAGTCTGACTCAAGGGTTATGATATCAAAAGTGACAGATACATTATGAGAAGAGAGTTGCTAGGCCTTTTATTCTATTTTCATCACCATTCAGATTTCTGTAGACTTAAGTGAAAGGTCAATGATTTCCACAAAGTTTGACTTCAGGTCCCTGGGAAACAACACAAACTACTACATGTATTACAAAATTCTTACTTCAGAGGTGTTAACTACTGCAAAGCTAATAGGAAACCACTGGTATTTATGTGTTGTCGAGCTGTGTGACCTCAGATGTTAGATTGATTATAAGCAAGTGAAGCTAGAGGACTTTTAACTTTTTTTCTATTGGTAATGATTTTTCATTTCATGCAATCCATTCTGCATCTGTTTTCTTTTGGGTTTTTTTTTTCTCTTTTTAATATCAGGAATGGAACTCACAACCTTACACTTGCCAGGTAGGTACTATGCCTCTGAGCTATATCCCCAGCTCAGGTGTCTATGGCATTTATGAACAAGTCATGACAGGTTTGTTAAAACACGTCAATCTGCAAAGGGTAATGTTTTATACTGCCTAAGTGATGTAGGGTAAAAGACATAAAATATAAGTAGGAAAGAGACAAAGAAAGCATAATTAAAAACTGTACTTTTAAAAAGACTGACTTCTGGGACCTAGCCGAAGGCACCCAAGGCATCCGTATCAGCATTCTTTGATTACATTTAGGCTCCTTCCCTAATATACCCACTACACCTCAAATTTCTCAGTATACTAACACTCCATAAATTGACTTAATTGAGCAGGAGCTTTATACTAACACAAAGTAACAGTATGAGAAAACCCAAAGAATGTTCAAATTATCTAAAAAAGAAAAAAAAAAACCTGAGCCCATTCCTATAGAATAGGCTAATACACTTGTTGGAGTGGGCCACCTTTTTCTGGGGTTTTCACTCTTTCAAAAAATATATAAATAATCCTGTTTTAGGAAATAGTGCATTACATGTCTCTGAGCATCTGCTCCCCACTCTTGAATATGTCCTAAAATCTCTACCTTATAAACTTTTCCCATGCCTCTTACTGACACCACCTAAAAATTTCTTTTCTGTGATGATGGTCAGTGATCTGCAATTGTATTCTGCAAAAGAGTAGGTGGGATTCTTTATTTAGGTCTCAGGGGCCTTCTCAGACACAGCCAATGATAACTGGTCATCCCAGTCTTCTGTCCCACCACAGTGGTCCCTAACTGTCTTGTTGGCATTCACCATGAAAAATAAATTTTTATCATTACCATTTTATACACAAAAATATATGCCAGATAAAAATGTAAAAAATAGTTATTATAAAGTAAAGCATAATAAACACAGAAGAATATCTTTAAGAGCAACATGAGAAGAAAAAGAATGGCAACAAAATATGAATCCAGATGAAGAACAGGTTACTGTTTATTTTGCTGGTTTTCAACTTTTTGAAAGATTGGACATTTGTGTAATAAAATTTTTAAATAAAATAAAAGAACCATGATCAATGACAATTAAATCATGTAATGGCACCAGGGATTATAGCTGAGCATGAAGTTGTGAGTTCAATTGCCAGTACCAAAAAAACAAAAACAAAAACAAAACAAAATTCAAAAAATAATAGTATCCTCATTTTCCAAGTTACTTCCTAGTCTGACCAACATTTGAGTTCTTTGAAATATATTTGTTCAATGTCAGCTGACTACATTTTTCCCAGTATTTAGCTTAAAAGTCTTGTCAGGTGAAAAAAAAATTTAAACTTAAAAAGCAATGTAGCATCAATTTAGCAGTGAGAAGCAACACTTATTCAATTCTTATAGAAATATGTGTAAGATGACTTAATTTGACTGTTTCTAGGATCAGCCTATTTAATTAGTATGATTTCTGAATTAATACAAATATTGAGGCCAAGAACAACTTTAAAATATTATAAGTATTTGCATTATCTAAGAAAAATAAAAAGAAATGTAATTAACATTAAAACTAAAAAGTTCTAAAAATGCTATTTTCTCTACTTATGTCTCTTTGTCCTTTGTATATGCTATGGCTGTCAAACCCATCCATAAACCTCAAGTCTCTCACTAATGTACTCCATTATAGGCTCATTTCTTTTCATGCTATCTTTTTTATTGTCAAGTCAACTTTTTCTTTCTTCTATTACATTTTTTTTTCCATTTTCAGTGTAATCCTACCTTCTAGCTTCTGGTTTGCTTCAATTTTTAAGTTAGGATTCTATAATTTCTTAAAGGTAAGATCCTGTAACACACTTCTGTAGCAAAAAAGCCAACCATCTAGTACATGAGGGACAGAGATAGTTTTTTTTCTCATGTTAACAAAACTTAGGTGAGTGGTCTAACTGGGTAAATCAGCGAGTCTCCATGTAGTCATTTAGTGATTCAGTTTTCCTTCACCGTATGATACTATACTTTTTCTGACATATTGTTGTCATCCATGTGGTTGAGATTTCATTAATTTTTGTTGATATTTGTGTTAATTTTGGATTTCAGAATATATAAAGAACATCAAAGAGGCATCTAAAGCCTATCGTATTAAGTGATAATATTTAACTTGTGAAAACATATTTACATGATCACACATCAAATTCAAAGGAATTTGAGAAATGGGATGAAGCTATGTAGTCAGGCAAAAGGGAGGAGTAACAAATAGCTTTGTTGAGTAACCAAGAGATTGGCATTCTGCTCACTACTGTTTAGTCTGAAAATCTTGAGTATTAGTATAATACTAGGTGTGTGTGTATTGGGAATGTCTAGTGTTGTGGATGTGAACAGGCCTCTGTTGTCTATGTTTCTCTTGTTATTTTTAAACAATTTTTGTCAGTTCAGGTCAATAAACACTTCTTAATTATCTATCACATGCTGGGTATAATATTAAGTACCAACAAAACAAAGCCAAATAGGATATAGTTTTGGGGGAGCTTTCCATTCAGCACTGAGTAGATAAGAAGGTAGTATTTAATCTTTGGATCATTCCCAAAGGCAACAGCCCTAAATTTACAAAGATTTCAGTTTATATAGCATTTTGAAGTCTTTTTTTTGGACAAAAGTTTGCATAATTGATTACATGCATTTAGTTATATATTGACGGTAAGGCTAGTCTTACACAGATTTGTTGAAACAAAGGAATTGTTTGAATATGGAAACATTTAGAGAGCAAGGAGAGGGGGTTCATATAGTATGAGCATAGTTAAAGGTGTCCTTGACTAGCCCAGGGTGCCTTAAGGTATAGACAATTACTCTGTCTCACAGTTATGCAGCTGGTCTCTAGACACTGTCAAAGTCAACTGAATTCAGCAGAAGCAGCAAAAACTTGGTCAGAAAACTCTAATTGTTCTCTAATTTGTATTAGGAAGTACCTATAAGTTTGCTATTTTAAAAATGTGTTTTTACATTATAAGTGTACTCCAACAGGGCTGAGGATATAGCCCAGTGGCACAGCGCATGACTGGCAAGCGCAAGGTGGTGAGTTTGATCACTGTTACCAAACCAAACCAAACCAAACCAAACCAAACCCCATTAAAAACAACAACAACAAAAACAAACAGACAACCCCAGAGAGAATAATTGTACCCTAACAGTATGTCATCTTCAGTGCAGTAATTGAGCAACATTGCCACATGACAAAAGTCAAGCCAGGCAGAATGCTGCTCCCCTGGTGATCCTTTTCACAATTGATCTGGGAAAAGGATACTCTTTTTTCCCTGTTGAAAAGCTCTGGAGATGTGTACTAAGGGGAGCAAATGGCCCTGTCCCTTGCCTTGTACAAAGAAGGACATATAACCTGCAGAAAACCAGAAATAAGAGGAAGCAACAGCTACCTGAAAGATTACTATTTTTAATTCTTTTCATCCCTAAAGCCATGTGGTTTCTATACGTGGGCCAATAAAATTTCCTTTCTTGATTTAAACTCACATGAAGTGGATTTCTCATACTTTACAATCAAGATAATATAATTAGTTCAATTGGGGCTCCCAGGCCACTCCTTTCCACTTAGCTGAACCTGGGCAACACCCTAGGACCAACGCCTGATTTTTGTCTTTAAAGCAGAGGCAAAGATAAGAAAAACAAAGACCCCTCAGCCTGCCTGGAAAGTTCCAAAATCCCAAAACGGAACATCTGCATGCCAAATACTCCTGTATTACCTACAGTAACTTTTCTTCACAAGAGCTCATTGAAACTTCGTGCATATTGACTGCATCTCATAATCCAATTGAACAGGGGAAATGCTAGATGTCAGACACACAGTTCCTGTTCCTCAGAGTTGAAGAATGAAATCTGTGTAAGCACTGCACACTAAACAATTGTGCCACTGGAGCTCCCAAGGAATGAATTTTAAGGACAATGGAGGTTAATAGTAGGAAAATTTGTTGGAAAAAGGAATGGGGACAAGGAATGCTTCCTCAGAGACAAGAAGGGGTCTTGAATGGGTTGCCAACGAGCCCACTTCTTAAAGGAAGTTTTATAAATCAAAATCATGAGGTGGCTACAAAATGAGTCAAAATTATGATCAACCAACTTTCCTTCCTTCCTCTTGTCGCTTTTGCTGTCTTCCACAGCCATAAACTGTTGCTTCTCTGCCGTGTGCCACCCTGCCTTGGAGCCAGATGATTATGGACTCAAACCTCTACAAACTAGCTCATTTAAACTTAGATTTTTTTCAAGATCTGTGATTTAAAAATGCCATAAACATAATTTTTGTACTCCAAGAAAGGCAAATTAAACATCAAACAGAATAAAAATATTTCAAAATTCTAGAATGCAATTTGTGAATCTAGCTTAGCCATGCAGCAGAATGAATTTCCTGTCCCCCCACAGGTTTCTTGAACTTCATCCAGTTGCCCGTGTATCAGAGAAAGTTCTGTCAAGACTGTCAGCAGTTGCTGCTACCAGACAACTGGGGGAGCACCGAAAGCACCAGGTAATGGTGACATTTCTGTTAAAATAGGAAGACAAATGTCTAGTATCTGTTTGTAGATAGGATCTATCAGTTCTTGGCTGCATGAGCTGGGCATGTTGCAACCAAGGTTTCATGATTTTAGCAGACTGACAGCTTCTGGTAACAAGAAGTTTAACCTTAGAAGCTTTTTATTTGATATTAATTTTTGAAGTAGATCAATTCACTGCAACAATGCATGAAAAACCAGATTTGCAAGTTTTGATGGAGATCAAAAATGAATAAACAGATTACTCACATGGAAGATGATTCATTATGGTAAAATGCATGCTTTCATGAACAGAAGAGTGGTGTGGGTGAATGATGATGATGGTGATGGTGACGACGACGACGATGATGATGATGATCACTTTGACATCCAGGTGAGCCAAAGTTACTGTGACAATGAAATACAGAAATAATCTACTGATACTGACATAGGGAATGTAAGCCTTGACTCAGATGATGAAGAAAACAGCAATAATACAAGTTGGCCAGCTCAGGAACTATAAGCAGGAACAAAGTAGAGGTCCCAAATAAAATGTTGCAATTTCAAAACAGAGAACTATATAGCACAATCTTTGGTTTTCAGAAAGATAGAACATTGGTCTCCTATATGGCAAAGAAAAACAAACTAGTACTGTTGATGTCAAGATTTCATTATGAGGGAAATACTGATAAGGACACCTCAATAAAACAGAAACCTGAGATGCAAACATTTGTACAACAAAAGTTGTGTGGAAGTATGGAATAGATGCTTTTATTTCCCCTTTGGTTTTTTTAGATTCTGTCTCTGTGTAATTCAGGCAGACCTAGAACTTACTATGTAGCTTAGGCTGGCCTCAAACTTGTGGTAGTCCTCCTGCCTCAGCTTCCTTAGTACTGGGAATACAGATGTGTACAACCATGCCTGGCAGAAATATATCCTTTTGATGAGTTATGCAGCAATTATAATGTCATTTGAAACACAAAACATCAACCAATGGTTTTGTTTTACTTGATCCTAAACATGTGTGACATAGTTACATAGTTTATAAGAAAATAACAAATGCAAATTTTCTTAGAGGATTGGGACTGAAACTCATAAGAGATCATTTCCAGAAGAGAAAAAACAAAATGTTTCTACCCAGGGAACTATGCAAAAAAATTGTGTAGCACACTGGTGAGCTAACAGATGAACAGGCAGGCACAGGATCCCAAAGATCTACTACAATAACAGGGAAACAAAAAAGATGTCAATTATGCCCTTACAAGAAGGGACAGGAAAACAAAACATATGTGCTTTTAGCATCAGTGATACTTGTGTATGGAACATGCAGTTGTCTTGTGTGATGATTGCCTTTGGTTTCACAGTTGAAGCAAGGCTTTTTTCTGGGGTAGACTTCTACTGATATTTTTATCGTGGCTCATTTGTGTTGTTCTTTTGTGACTTAGTACAACAAAAAACAGATAATGAAAATTTTGATACTTTTAAAATAAATATTAAAAATTAAAAAAAACTGTGATCAACCAATAAGATTACAAGTGTTATTTATTAGATTATATTAGTCCAAAGGTAGCAATGGCATATAGATGATATTAACCTTGGTCTTGTCCTTAGTCTTAGTGTTTTGTTTTGGTTTGTTTTGAGACATAAGTTTCAGTATGTAGTCCAGGCTGGCCTTGAACTCATCATGTAGACCATCCTGGCCTGAAAATCACAGCAATCCTCCTGTCTCAGCCTCTCAATTGCTGGGATTGCTGCATGCACAACCATTCCCAGTTAGTTTTAGTCATAGTAGTGTTACTGTTAGTCTTAGTTTGTGGACCCAATGAAATATCAAATCAATGAGATCTCATTGGAAAATCTCAAAGGGGTGATACCAATAATCTCAAACTTCCACTTATCCTTTAGAGAAGTACACAGTCTGATTATGGTGACTTTAATTTTCTTCAGATGTGCCTCCAGCCACAGTTTTCATTTTCTGCCCTGACTTTCTTGAGGACCCAGCCTGTGCTGGCTGTCTACAATATTTCCACTAATTTAGCTGTCTATAATACAATTATAACAGAGTGAATTATGAGAAAGGACATGCACAATAAATACAGCTAATATGACTCAATGCCTTGTCAATCGTGTTGTCAATCATGCTCTAGAAGACCTAGTGGGAGCCTCCCTTGACCCCATGCACTGCATGCTCAGGCCATTTTCCCTTCACAGGCACAAGCCTGTTCACTTTGAGCATACTGTCATCAAACTAAACTTTGCTGCTGTTAGCTTAGTGTCTTATGCCAAGTCCAATTCTCTGTACATCATGCAAAAGTCCCTAGGAACCCTCTGGGACTCTACTACCCATAGTAATAAAAGGAGCCCCAAATGATTTAATAATGGATATAAACTTGGTATAACATTTTTAAGGTTTCTCTAAGAACAAAATTGTTTCTATCTGGAAGTAAAGGCAAAATGAAAATGAAAAAAATGAATATGAATGACAGAAATAATTGTATACAGACAAAAAGCATAAAAGAACTCAGTCTGTTTCAAATTTGATAACTCACCAAAAACCATTTAAGAAAGAAAATAATGTAAATTAGTCTCTTAGAGTCTTAAAGAAAAATTTAATTTTAAATGAAGTGTAGGAACCTACTAATCTCGTCTCTAAGTACTAGATTCTATTTTTATAGTGTTAAGAAATGATTCAGTTCTACATTTTGATCTTTTTAAAAAACACTATTATTATAGTTGAGAAAAAAAGACATGTTAAATTTCAGTTCTTCACCCTAAACTAACTGGATCAGTCATGTGTTAAATATAATATTGTGCTAAAATGAAAATATACTTGATTTAGGGATAAATACTTTATAGGAAGAAATTGCAAAGATAAACATCAAATTCTGAAACAAAGAGGGACCTTTTCTGTAGCTTTCAAAAAGTAATTTGTTTCTCTTTCTTGTGCTACTTTTTGTCTTGTCATGAAAATTCAAATATTCTCCTTTGCTATTTTTTTTTTGTAATAGCCTACTAATCTGTAGATATCCTCCAGTTCTGACTCCACGATACTCCCTATTTTTCCTACAGAGCACTGATTGATGAAACAGCCTGGTCATTTACCACCAAACTATGAATGTTCACACATGAAAAATTTCAGGTCAGTAGCAATTTTGCAAAATTCTATACTTCGTCCTGTGTGCTATTTAAAAATAGCTATTTCTAAAGTACTGTTTAGAAAATGGAAAGTTCTAATCACTACAAAGGAATAAGTCTTTTATTTTGAGGAATATTATTTTTTGATTCATTATATATACTAGTTACTACTCCTTTGAGGAACAGCTGGCTAAATTGTTTTCCATTCTGCGGGTTGTCTTTTTACTCTGTTGGTTGTTTCTTTTGTTGTGCCAAAGCTTTTTAACTTGACATGGTCTAATTTGTTGATTCTGGTTACTATTTTAGTTCTGTTCAGAAAATCCATTTCCTATGATTCTGAGTTCAAAAGTTTCATCTATTTTATCTTCCCATGGAGAATCTTCAAAAAATTAAAAGTAGAAATTCTATTTCATCCAACTATTCCCCTTCTAGGTATCTTCTTGAAAGAGTTAAAGACATCATATTACAGTGATGCATGCACACCATGTTTATAGTAGCATAATTCATAATACCTAAATCTTGGAAGCAGACTATATGCCATCAACAGATGTGTAGATAAAGAAAAATTTTTTACATATCATGGAGTACTGCTCTGCTATAAAGAAAAATAAATGAATCATTGTAGGAAAATCAATCCAGCTTAAGACCATAATGTTAAATAAATCAAACATACAAGTTTAAATGTTGTATAGTTTCTTCTATATGATAAACTTAAATTACACATAAAGAGCAAAATAAGAGATAAATAATAAGACATAGGTAAATAGACATTTCTCAAAGGGAAAAAGATCAAGAGTGGAAGAAGAGAAGGTAAAGAGATGAAAACTAGAATTGTGAGGTGTTATATGCATGTACCAACTTCACCCAAAGAGTGTAAACACTATGATAAGCAAAGATGTAATAAAACAACAAACAAACAAACAAACCAAAAAAGGAAAGAACTAGCATTGAAATAATGTCCTAAATGTTGTTGGAAAGGATCCTGGAAGTTTTCCCAAGGGCTGATGAGGAAGACAAACTCACCCTTAAATTGCAGAATTAAATTGCAAACTTGCTGACTTGCATAGCAGAAAAAGAATTTTCAAATCCTGTCAGAAACAGGCATAAAGGGACAAGGTGCAAGGGGCATATGACAGAAATTTAAAAGTACATACACAAAGAAATAGAATAAATGCTGTGTCAGAAGAGAGAGGTGCACTGAAATTTGGAGCTGGGAATATTTACGTGCTTTTGGTGGTGGAAATATTTGGATTTTGTGAAACTATATGAGGTTACAATTTGAGTCTTGAAGAAAAGGTTTACACACAGAAAGTGATGCACATTTGCAAGTACAAAGAGAATGGTCAAATCATTTGTTGACAAAAAGGAATTGCTCAGCTTTATTTTGTTTTGGGAGAAAGGAAAACAAAAATTAAACTAGACTTGTGTCTTGAAATCACAGTTTTCACTTTGAAAATTATGATTTTCATTGTATCCTTTATAACCGTCTTTATTTTTTCTATCCTACCTCATAGCTTTTGAATTCTTTCTGGCTCCTGTCTGACCCTCAGACCTCACCTCTCCCTGCCCTCTATACCTTGTTACCTCCAATGATGCTGCAATTCTTCCAGCTTCTCAGATTCTTTAGGGATTGGGGCTCATTGCTTGTTTCTCTGCTTGCCCCACCTTCAGATGTCAGCCTTGATGCTGCTCCCTTCTGGTGACCTCTCTGTTCGGGTCAGGTTTGGTGGTTTTGTTTACAACATTTACACCTGGCAAAAACCACCTGTGCCCTTTTGTTGTTGTATCTCCATGCCCAACATGGGCCAGATACAATAAGCATCTGTTAAATACACAAGTTAACGTTCCATAGACCAAGCAGCTATAAAAGGCACTAAATGGAAATCAACATCATAATTCAATCAAGACTCATCCTTAAAAGAACTGTTGACTGAAAGATTTTTATTCTCATGATTTAGTAACTACATTTCCACACAGTAGAGTGAGTTTACAATTTTCATTCAGGTCACTGGGTGGTAGAAAAAATAGCATAAATAATATATAATAATTATTTGCTTTAACAAAGAAAGTAAATACAGTTCATATTAGCCAAGTTATTTTAAAGTAACTTGTATGGTACTTAAAATATGTACGAAGTTCTAATAGTAACTGGTACTCAAAAGAAAACATGGATAAAATTATACTGAAATTCACAAGAGATATTAAAAAAATATCTAGAATTGGTATTTGCTTTCTTGGAGCACTGACTGTAAATAATTTAACTAAATTAAAAATCCACTTTACATTTCAAACATGTTTATGTATTTGTTTTAGTTATTGTTTGTTGCAAATAACGTTATAGACTAGATATGTAATTTTTTAAGTTTATATAAATTCATTGTCAGGTCTAAGATTGGTGGGTCACACGTGGATGGTAAGAGATAGAGAACTCAAGAGAAACTTAGCCAAACTGATTTTTGTAGCAGACTCACTCTTGAGATAAACCATTAATCCCACGTGCTGCTGAGAAGAATGTGTATTGTGTTGTTTTTAAATGGACTACTCTGCAGTTATCTATTAAGTCCGTTTGTTCAAAGGTTTGGTTCAACTCTTACACTTCTTTGTTGGTTTTTTTTTTCTTTTTTTTGGTCTAGTTGATCTGTCCATTTGTGACAGTAGGTTTTTGAGGTCCTCCGTTACAATTGTATTGGTGTTCATCTAATTTTTCATGTCCATTAGTATTTGTTTTAAGAAGTTGGGTGTGCTCATATTTGGTGGATATATATTTTTCTTGTTTTTGTTTTTCTTTTTGAGACAGGGTCTCACTATGCAGTTCAGGCTTGTCTTATGCTTACTTTGTAGCCCAGTCTGCTCTCAAACTTGCAACAATCCTGCCTCAGCCTCCTAAGTGCTGGGATTACAGGCGTATGCCACTGTGCCCTGCTTTGGTGGATATATGTTTATAACTGTTATCTCTTCTTTATTAATTGTTCTGTTAATCATTGTGTAGTGGCATTTTTTGTCTCTTCTTATCAGTCTTGGCTTGAAGTCTACTTTGTCTAAAATTAGGAAATTCCTTTAATTAGATATTTCCTAATTTTTTCTCAGTTTCTATTGCACGAATATAGTTTTCCAGAGTATGAATTTTAATGTGTGATTTTCCTTTTGAATTAAATGTATTTCTTGCATATTGAATCTTGTTGGGTTTTGATTCTTGATCAATTCTTTCAATCTGTGTGTTCTGAATGGGGATTTGAGATCATTCACCATTCACATTGAGAATTATTACTAAGAGGTACTGACTTATTCTTGTCATTCATTGCATTAGTTTCCTGTGGCTGATTTCCTGTTTTGTTTATTTGTTTGTTTGTTTTTCTTTTGCTCAGCTGCTCATACTACCAGGTATATTTATTTTTTTAAAAAAATTATCAGCATTTTGGCCTCATTGTCTCTTTCTAGGATATCTTGAGAAATTTTTGTAATTCTTGTAATGAATTTCTTGAGATACTCTTTCCCATGGAAATACTTAATTTTTCTGTCAATTTTGAAGGGAGATTTTACAGGATACATAAGTCTAGGCTGGAAATTATCCTTTTAGGGCTTGAAATACCTCATTCAAAAACCTTTTGACCTTTAAAGTTTGTGGAGAGAAGTTTGCTGTGATTCTGAAGGGTTTACCTTTATATGTGATTCATTGCCTGTCTCATGCAGCTTTTATGATTTTGCCCCTGTGATGGACTTCTGGTACTTTGTTTATAGTATGATATGGAGAGATTCTTTTTGGTCGTGGATTTTTGGAGTTCTATATGCCTTACTTATCTGTGTTTTTTTTTCTTTCTCTATACATGGGATATCTTCTGACTTTCTGTGAACAAGTTTTTCATGACATTTCTGTTATCTTCCTAATTTTTCACTTATCTCAATTATTCTTAGTCTTCTTGTATTATCAGGCAGGGATTAAATCCATTGTATCATGCTCTCTTTCTATAGTGTTTTTGAGTAGTTGGTCTTTGAATTCATCATTGTGCTCTAGTTCTAAAATTCTATCCTCATATTGGTTAGTCCTTCTGTGCATACTTTCAAAATAATTTTTAATCTCCTGGATTTCTGATTGAAACTTTTTCATGGAATCTAATTATTTGGTAAACTGGTGTTTTGTATCATTTTGCTTAGTCCATCTATCTTTTTATTATTATCTTCTGAAAACTCCTGCATCTTTTTGGTTATTACTTTCATTATCTGATTAGTTAGATGTTCTCTGATCTCATTGAATACTCCTTTAATCTGTTTTTTTAACCTCTATTGTCCTTTTGCATAATTAGGATGTGTGGCTTATGTTACTCTGCTACAAAGTGTCCCTAAATTGAGGAGTTGGGAATTTGAGACAGCACTTTGTGGTTTTGTCTTATTGTGTCTATTGTTTTGTTTGTTTGTTTGGTGCAGAGGTTTGTGAATGCTTATAGTCTAAAGACTTCATTGCTAGTGTAGAGATCTCTTTAGTTGCTTTTCAGTGATGTATTTTGAGCATGAGTAACTATAGCCCTTTACCACAGCCCCAAGATGCAACCACCTTGTTTTATTTGGGAGGGGAGGATACAGTGTAATTAGCCCAACAAGCAAATTCTCTAATATACTCTAGTAGTGTTAATGTCACAAAGGTAATTTCAGTGTTGGTTTGTGCAGAAATAGTGACAATGATGAGATTCCATTAATATCATGTGAATAAACTGCAGAAAGACAAATTGGATATTAACATAAGAACCAATTATGTATCACCCTTTATGGAAGAAATCCATAATTATGATGTCAACATTAAGACTTACATGTAGTGACTTACAGCTAATACGTAGTAAGTGCAATAGCTATATTCTCCACTAGTGGTAGAAAAGAATTCAACAGTAATTTTACAGCATTAACTATCAAAAGACTGACAAAGTTTTATGCTTATAGCATAAAAGATACAAGTTTTGGAATTGGGGAATTAGAGAGGAAAACTTTTAAACATGAATCTCTCACATGAGGGGCCATGGATATAGCTCAGTGGTACAGCATTTGCCTGGCAAGTACAAGTTGTTGAGTTTGATTTCTGGTAAAAACAAACAAACAAAAAAATGAAAAACAAAAAATAAAAAAGCAAACCTCTGATATGAGAAGGAGAAATGGTACAAAGTATCTTATTGGGAAGCAGAAAGATGTTCAAGTTAGATACAGGTAAGAAAAAAAACTAATGAGAAATAGAAGATAAAAGGAAAAGAGAGAAAAAGACAGAACATATATAACAAGAGAGAAAAAATTAGAGGTAGAAAAATTAAAAGGGAGAAAAGAAAAAAGAGGCAAGAAAAAGAGATTAAAAGCAAGGATAAAGAATAAAAAAATTCTTCAGGCCCCAATATACTGATAAAAAAAAAAAAAGGAGAAAAGGAAAAGGAAAAACAAACAAAAAACTAAACTAAAAACATTGCACTCACTCATAAAAATCAAAACCAAAACCTAACACAAAAATCAAATTTCTCTGTGATTTCTAACACATGATTTTCTTCTGGGAGCTACCATTTTGTACCAGAGCTACCAAGATGTGTACCTGCTCACACTGGTAGATAAAAAAGGCAGTCAAATCTGGATGCAGTAGCAGGAGGTATTAGAATTAGCACCAGGGTATCAATTTTGTGATTTTCAAAACCAGAAGAATTCACACTAAGGCTGGTCTCTGCTGTGGGAGTGGGCCTATATCCTTTAGATTAAAATCCTTCAAGGCATCTCTTGTCAGCCTGACTGCAGCTCCCATGGCTGTCACTCATCCAGTCACTGTGGGGAAGTAACAGAGCCCTAAATTGAAGCTGTCCTGGGGTTTCTCTAAATCCTGGGTTCAAACAAGCAACCACTAACTGGAATGCCATTTGACCAACACTCTGTCCTGGGGATATGGTGGACACTGAGACTGGAGTCACCAACTGTTGCAGCTCACCACGTCTACTGGTCCATTCTACTGCTAGGTTTCTCCCTGAATCCTTCTGCAACCCCCCATTTTCATTTTGTCTTTGAAGATTTGGTCTCACAAGCCCTGAGCTGGGAACTAGGGAGAAAGTACAGACTGACCCTTCCCTTTTCCAAGTGGTGTTCTCTTCAATTTCTCTGTTGATTTAATTTTCCCTTGAGAACCTTCCTGGTTCACAGGGATCTACTTCCTTCTGCCTTTTTCCTCCCCATATTATTCTTTTCCAGTGTCTGAATTCCAAATTTTGGAGAAGCTAAGTTGTTGTTGCTTACCACTCTGCCGTTTTCACAGTAGAGCCCCGAGATTCACTTTTAAAAATACCTAATTGTTTTTAGAACTTTGAGTTCTGAAAACAAACAAACAAACTTTGTTTTCTGTTGTTAAATTCCCAAAAGAGTTTCAAAAGCACTATTTGATGAAAGAAGGTTTTCATTCCCATTGCTGGCTATTGCACAAAATTTTTCTAAGCTTACCATGTTGCACACCAAAAGTTTTATTCAGTCCTAGACTAAAACTTGCTTCTCCATTCAATCTGCTCAATAACCACTTAATATTTGAATAATTACATGCATCTTAGGGGTACAATTGATTGTACCAAGTCCAGAGTCTTTGTCAGCTAACTCCCTTTCCAGAAGTTGCACACCAATTGCTGGTCCCTGTGGTGGTTGTCTATCAGCTACATCGTAGAGGCAAGAACCATATTTCCTTTCCCTTTCTCTCTCCTTCCTTTCCTCTCACCCTCCTTCCCTCCCTTCCTTGCTCCTTCTCTTCACCTCTTCTTCCTTTTTTCTCACCCATTCCTCATTTTTTTTCTTCTCAGTTGGTTTTTGATACAGGGTCTTGCTATATGGTGCAGCCTGGCCTTGAAGTCATGTGATCCTCCTGCCTCAGTCTTCTGAGTACTGAGATTACAAGCATTTACCACCTTTCTTTTTTTCCTTCCACCCTCCCTTTCTTTCAGTTGTTGCATGATTGACAGGAATCTGGCACTCTGAAAACTTTATTTGTGGTTGGAAGCTAAAGTGTGCAGAAGGCGGATGAGCTGGGGAGTAAATTTTTGTTGGTTGATAGAGGAATGATAGAGAACAGCAGGTCAGGAAAAGGTCAAGAGGTGTGGTGTACTCCTTAGAATTGACACAGGATGTGGAAATTGCTGTTCATGGTCTGTCAGTTTGTATTAAGTTTCAGAAAGAAAATAAGGTCTTCTTTGATTTCTTCCTAGTCATGCATGATAATGGAGCTCGAAATCCTTGTTGGGTTCAGGGACACACAAGTTCTCAGATCAATGAATCTGATATATAAACAAGATCACAGATATAGGCCATGTTAAATAGAACAAACTACCTCTGTTGTACATGTATCTAAATAACTGAAAGTTTTTAGGAAATTTTTAGTACTGTCTAGTTCAAATGTGTATAACAGTGACAATTCAAAGGTTAAATCTTTTGATTTAAAACGTTTCATTGTATTTCCTAATATAGTTTATATAATAAGCAGTTTGTGGTAGTCATCTCATCTAATCTTCACAACAATGTGTAGAGGTACGTATTAGTTATTCGTAAGGTAACTGATACTCAGAAAGGTGAAGTAACCTGCTCATTACTGCACAATGAATAATGGCAGGTTAGGATTTCAAATCCACAGTATTAATCACTCTGTTCAGCCTGTGATGTTCGTGTTTTCTGTAATCAAATACTGTTTAGCCATTATATAATTGTTCAAAGTGCTTTTTTATTCATGTCTAAAAATGGCAAACTGGTGTTGGTTTTGAGAACCACTCAACCTTGGTTGTTTTGAATAACTGTGCAAGTAAAATTCTGTGTATGATGGTATTGTTTTCTGAGCAACTTATGAGATCTAAGGATATGGAAATAGAACTTTCAGAGGTGGGACAAGTTTTTGTTTTATTGAAGGCTATCGATCCAGCATAAGTAAATCATAATAAAAAGCTATTTATACTAATTTTAGTTTACTTGAATTTGGCAGAAATGGAGAAGTTTTGAAAAAAGAAAAGTAAATTGAATGGACCAGAGAAACAAAAACTTTTCAGAAAGAAGTACTGAGTAATATTATGTATGCAATAAGTTGGTACTGACAACAAAGAAGGCACAAATGAACATACTTCAGCTCAGTACTCTATTTAAGATGGATGCACAGTACCAGAGAAGATGACAGGAAGAATGTGGCAGAAGTAGTTTCCTAGAGCTTCTCAGGCCTTGTAACTCAAATGAGGCCTCTGGCAACCCAAGGACAGTACTAACCCACCAACATTGACAACAGCATCACCATTCACTCTTATGGGGCCTTGTTATGTGCCAGGACCCCTTCTACAATGTTGACTCTTTTAATACTACCACTACAAGTGTTAGAAAAGATTACTATCCCTATTGCAAAAGAGGAAACGAAGTAGGACAGATTAATTCATTGCAATGTCTTCACATTAGAAGCACAAGTGTCTCTATTTGCAAAGCCCAGACTAGATCCTTTCTCATGCCACACAGAAAACCAGGGAAGTGGAAACTGCTTCAGTGTTAAAATCTTCTTAGTGTTGGTTCCTGCTTTTTACTTGATTCCATAATAAAATTCCCAGTGCCTTAAATCCTACACATATATTAATATTCTTAATATATTAAATGCACAGAGACTTGTTAGAATCATTGCCGCACTGAATCTTGCCAAACCAGGTGTGTGTATAAATTATCATACAATGTAATTTTAGTGATGTTGAATTCTGAGTATTAGAGAATACTTGTCCTCAAAGTTAGGCTCTATGTAGAAAATCTAGATGACTTTGGATATGGTGGTGATTTTTTATGTATAGCAGCAAAAGCATGACTCATGAAAAGCTAATTGATAAGGTAGATTTTATTTAAATTAGAAACTTCTCTGTGAAAGATAATGTAGAAAGACAGAAAAGACAAGTTGCAGAATGAGAGGCCATATTTGCAAGTATTTATTTCATAAAATATTGCTATCCCAATTTTACAGAAAACTCTGAAAACTTAAAAATCAGAAAATGAAGAACTGAGGCCGGGATGTGGCTCAGCAGCACAGTGCATTCATGATACAAAAAACAAAAACAAAAACAAGACAACTCATTTTAAAACAGGGTAAAAGACCTAAATAAACAGTTTACCAAAAGAGATATCTAGATGGAAAGTAAACATATGAAAAGATGTTCAACATATGGCCTGAGGGAATTGCAAATTAAAACAATGAGACAACATCTCCTTTTAGAGTGGCTAAAATCCCAAATATTGACCAAACCAAATGCTAAGGAGGATGTAGGACAATGGGAGGTCTCATTTATTTTGGTGAAAATGCAAAGTGGTGCAACTGAAAGTCAGTTTGGTGGTTTCTTAAATAATTAATTAAACATAGTCTGACTGTTAGACCCAATGATTATACTCCTTGCTATTTACCCAAATGATTGGAAAACTTACATCCACAAATGAATCTGTATATGGATGTTTATGGGAGTTGTATCTATAATGGACAAAAGTTGGAAGCAACCAGAATGTTGTTCAGTAGATGAATATCTAAACTATAATACATCCAGAAACTGAAATATTACTTGGCACTCCAAAGAAATGAACTATCACATTAGGAAAAGAAATGAAAGAAACTTAAATTGTACATTATTAAGTGAAAGACGCTATTATGAAAACATTACATCCTGTATGAGCCTAGCTGTCTCATGTTCTGGAAAAAGAAAAACTATATACATAGGGAAAAGTTCAGTGATTGCCAGGGGTTTGGTGGGTGGCATAGTTGGGTAGATGGTGCACATATACTGCATTGTAGGCAGTGAAAGCGTTATATGTGATGCTTTAATGGAGAATATATTGTCAGAACTTACAGAATGTTCAGCCAAGGCTGAACCGTCCTGTACACTATGCACCTGACAGGGATTATCAGATAAAACAAAAAGACCATTCTAGTGGGGAATGTTGGTAATATGAGAGGCTGTGCTTATGTGGGGGTAAGGGAACTCTACTTTCTGCTCAATTTTGTTTTAAGTTTAAGACAGCTGTAAACTAGGGCCAGTGATATAGTTCACCCTCACAGCACTTGTCTGGTAAGCACAAGGTCCTAAGTTCGATTCCTGATACCAGAAACAAAACAAAACATAGAACAGCTGTAAACTAGGTAAAAACAAGGCATAAAACTTGACTTTAGGTTGTAAGCCCAATTTTTCTTTGCGGGGAGGGGCTAATTTTTTGCTTTGGCTTATACTTGAGATTAGGTAAACAAAGTAGCTTTGGACCACTAATCCTCTTGGATGAGTTTGTATATAGTTTTGGGGCCCTATACTTTGGCTGGCACCCTATATGTGGACCCATAGCCTTTCCAAGTCAGATATTTCCAGGATCCTATTTACAGTGTGATCCACCTTTGCTTCTTTGGATACAATGAAGCCCTGCTGACCTGCTCTTTGTATTTGTCACAGCTGTTGGATGACATTTCATCCTCTTCACTGTGATTTTTCAGTCTCATCTGGTGTCCTCGCACCATATGAGACATCCAGAGCCAAGAGAGTCACAGAAAAACATTATTTTATAAATACAGGTCTGATTAGCTATGCAAAGGAGAGACACTGCAAGGCAGAGTGCAGCCTGTTTTAAAAACCAGTATAACATAATAAAGAGCATGAAACTTGGAACCAGAAAAACTTGAATTTGAGTATTATATTTTATGTAAACTGCTAAAAGCTTTTAAAAATAAGTATTCTGTGTATTTTGTGTACCTATGTTTTTGTTTTTTGGGGGTAGATTTCTTGACTGGGTTTACTCAAGATATAAGTATTTTTATCTTTTAATTTTTTGTCTTTTTGAGACAAGGTCTTGCTATACAGTTAAGGCTGGCCTTAAGCTCATTTTGTAGCCCAAGCTGGTCTTGAACTCACAAAGATCCTCCTGCCTCAGCCTCCTGAGTGCTGGGATTACAGGTGTGCACCACTATGACCAGTTTAAGTATTTTTAATTTTGCATGCCCAGTGACCTTCTTTCAATCTGGGGAGCCAAGGCCACTCAAGTTGAGTACCAGCCCACGGGTGCTGGCCTGGGGAGAATTTAAGACAATCACTCCCAGCAGTTAATTGCCTGCCCACCTTGCTAAAATACTGGACTTGGCTGGGGAGGTCCTTTGGGTGTGACTGGGCCATGATCAGATACCCTCATTCAGTCCCAGGAGCCAAGGGCACAGGAGGTGATTTAAAACAAGCCCAGGAGAAGCTTTGGAACATTGCTCAAAACACAGAAATAAAGGAAAATGACTAGATGAAAGACTGAAATGCAATCTCAAACCTCCAGTCCATCCCAAGAAAGCCTGGGAGCCATGTACATAGAAGAAAATACAAGCCATACACCTGAAATGCCTGAAATGATATCAATTGAAATAAAGAAGCAACTCTGGGAAGCTATAAAGGAACTCAGAAATAATCTCCTAGGTAAAAGAAGAAATGATAAAAGCAGTGAAAGAAATACTGAACACATCTAAAGAAGACACAGTTAAAAAATTAGAGGAACAAAATGAAAAGATAGAATCCCTGAATAAACAGTATAAGAAACAAACAGAATGCATGAAACATATTCAAAGAGATATACAGGAAATCAAAAATTCTATTGAAAGTTGCCAAAACCACCTCAACAAAAGTGAAGACAGAATTTCAGACCTCAAAGATAAGATTGCAGCTAGTGAACAGGAAAGGAAAGATCTTTTAAAAGTAACAAGGAACCAGGAAATAACAATTCAACAACTGCAAGATGATGCAAAAAAAAAAAACCCCCATAAGATTAAGAGAGATAAATGAAAAAGAAGGGGACAACACAAATGGTATCAAGAGGCTATTTACAGAAGTAATAGCTGAAAATTTCCCAAACATGAGAATGGAAACTGGCATACAGATCAGTGAAGCATATAGAACTCCAAATAGCCATAACCAAAATAAAACTATACCCAGACATATAATAATCACTATCCCAAAAATCCAACATAAGAACAGAATATTAAAAGTTTTAGAGAGAAAAGACAGATCACCTATAAAGGAAAACCTATCAGATTCATAGAAGCCTTCTCAAAACAAACAATGAAATCAAGAAGAGCATGGAGTGAAGTATTTCAGATCCTAAAGGAAAACAACTTCCAACCCAGACTGCTATACCCTGCAAAACTGTCCTTCAAAATGGATGGAGAAATAATATACTTCCATGAAAAATAACAGCTGAAGAACTTCATGATCACCAAACCAACCCTGCAAAGAATACTGAAAGACATTATAGATACACATAGGAAAAAACCATTAAGCAAGGCAGACAATTAAACAGAATGGAAAGGTAAAGATACAACAGCAGAAAGATAACATGTCAGCAATAAAATGATATATAACAGTTATAACCATTAATGTAAATGGTCTCAATTCACCAATTAAAACAAACATACTGGCAGAATGGATCAAGAAATAACATCCAACCATATGCTGTCTACAAGAAACCCATCTAACACAAAAGGAAACTCATAAACTGAAAGTCAAAGAATAGAAAACCATACTTCATGCAACAGGAACCCACCAAAAAAAAAAGCAGTGGTAGCTATTTTGCTTGCAGAAAATGTGAATTTCAAACCAAGATATCCAAAGAGATAAAGAAGGTCACTACATACTAGTTGGGGGAAAATTTCAAGAGGAAGAGATAACAATCTTAAATATATATGCACCAAATTCCAGAGCACCCAGCTATACAAAGCAAGTATTAACAGAAATAAAAACTCAAGCAAGCAATAGCATGATTATAACAGGAGACCTTAACACACCATTGACACAAAGGGACAGATTAACTAGACAGAAAATCAACAAAGAAATAACAGAATTGAATCACACCCGTGAACAAATGGACTTGATAGATATATACAGAGTGTTCCATCCAATAACATCAGAATATACATTCTCAGCAGTACATGGTACATTCTCTAAAATAGACCATATATTAGCCCACAGAACATATTTAAGTAAATGCAAAAGAACTGAAATTATCCCATGCACATCATTGGATCATAGTGCCATGAAACTAGAAATTAATGATAAAATAAACTGCAAAAACCTCACAGACACATGGAAATTGAATAATACACTCTTGAGCAATCAGTGGGTCACAGAGGAAATTAAAGAAAAAATTAAACAATATCTACATGCAAATGAAAATATAAATACAACCCTACCAGAATCAGTGGGATGCAATGAAAGTGGTCCTCAGAGGAAAATTTAATGCACTGAGTTCCCACATCAGGAAAACAGAATGAACACAAATAAGCAATCTGATACTACACCTCAAACATCTAGAAAAAGAAGAGCAAGTCAAGCCCAAAGCCAAAAGAAGAAAGGAAATTATAAAGATCAGAGCAGAAATTAATGCAATAGAGACTAAGAAAACAATACAAAGAATCAATGAATCAAAGAGTTGGTTCTTTGAAAGAATAAATAAAATTGATAAGCCCCTAGCCAGCCTTATTAAAGACAAAGGGAAAAAAATTCAGATTCATACAATAAGGAATGAAAAAGGTGAAATCACTACAGACTGTGCAAATATAGAAGATCATCAACACCTATTTTGAAAACCTCTACTCTCATAGATTTGATAACACAGAAGAAATGGACAGATTCCTAGAAACATATGAACTACAAAGCTGGGTCAAGAAGATGTAAAACTACTAAATAACCCAATTTCTATTAATGAAATTGAAAATGTAATTAACTCCTTGCCAACAAAGAAGATCCCGCCCAGATGGATTCACTACAAAATTTTACAAGAAATACAAAGAAGACTTAATGCCGACACTCCTCAAACTCTTCAATGAAATTCAAAGGGAAGCAATTCTTCCTAAGTCATTCTTGGAAGCAAATATTACTCTAGTACCAAAACCTGAGAAAGACCCAACTGAAAAAGAGAACTACAGGCCAATCTCCCTAATGAACATAGATGCAAAAATTCTCAATAAAATTTTGGCAAACAGGATACAGCAAATCATCAAGAAGATTATACACCACAACCAAGTGGGATTCATCCCAGGAATGCAGGGATGGTTTAACATATGTAAATCAATAAATGTAATCCATCATATCAATAGAGCCAAAAGTAAGAATCACATGATCATTTTTATAGATGCAGAAAAAGCTTTTGATAAGGCCCCCATGCTCATTCATGATTAGAACCTTACAAAGAATTGGAATAGATGGTCTTTACCTCAATATGATAAAGGCCATCTATGACAAACCAACAGCCAGCATCATATTAAGTGACCAAAAACTTAAAGCCTTTACCTTAAAATCAGGAACAATACAAAAATGTCCCCTATCACACTCCTATTCAACATAGTACTGGAAATACTAGCCAGAGTAATTAGACAAGAGAGAGAAATACAAGGACTAAAGATAGGAAAAAAAGAAGTTAAATTATCATTATTTGCAGATGACATGATACTCTACATTGAAGACCCCCAGAACTCCATTGAAAGACTCCTAGATATAATAAATAAATTCAGCTGGATACAAAGTCAATACTCAAAAATCAATAGCATTCCTATACTCTAACAACAAAATCACTGAGAGAGAAATAAGAGAAGCCACACCCTTCACATTAGCATCCAAAAATGAAATACTTAGGAATTAATCTAATGAAAGATGTAAAAGAGCTATACAGGGAAAATTATAACACCCTGAAAAAAAGAATGGAATCTCAAAAAATGGAAAGATGTCCCTTGTTCATGGATAGGAAGAATAAATATTGTGAAAATGGCCATTCTCCCAAAATTGTTATACAGATTCAATGTAATCCCAATGGAAATACCACTAACATACCTCATAGATCTAGAGAAATCACTGCTAAAATTCATCTAGAACCAGAAGAGACCTAGAATAGCAAAGGCAATTCTAAGCTGCAAAGCCAAGGCAGGCGGCATCACAATCCCTGACTTGAAGTTATACTACAAAGCTATCGTAATAAAATCAAAATGGTACTGGAATAAAAACAGACCTCAAGATCAATGGAATAGACTAGAAGATACAACTATGAACACACTCAACTACATTATCTTTGATAAAGGGGCCAAACATGTTCACTGGGAGAACTATAGTCTCTTTAATAAATGGTGCTGGAAAAACTGGCTATCCATATACCGAAAACTAAAATTAAACCCATACCTGTCACCATGTACTAAATTAAAATCTAAATGGATCAAAGATCTAAATATTAAAACAGAAACACTAAATCTGTTGGAAGACAAAGTAGGTAAAAATCTTGAAGACATAGGGGTAGGTAGAGAATTCAAGAACAAGAATCAAACTGCATGGGAAATGCTTCCCAGAATCAATAACTGGGATCACGTCTTATTAAAGACTGTATGTCAAAAGAAATCTCCAGCATAGTGAAAAGAAAACCCCAAAACTGGGAAAAACTCTTAGTGAACTGTCCCTCAGATAAAGGACTTCTGTCTAGAACTTATAAAAAATTTAAAAAAATCAGACCCCAGAAATTCAAAGACCCAATCCAAAAATGGGCATCAGAGATGAACACACAGTTCTCAGATGAAGAAATACAAATGGCAAATAAATATATGAAAAAATATTCATCATCATTAGTCATTAAAGAAATGCAAATTAAAACCACACTGAGATTCCATCTCACTGCAGAAAGAATGGCCAGGCCATCTCACTCCAGAAAGAATGGCCAGGATCAAGAAAACTATCAATAACAAATGCTGGAGAAGCTGTGGGGAAAAAGGAACTCTTCTGCACTGTTGGGAGTGTAGACTGGTGCAACTACTGTGGAGGTCAGTCTGGAGATTTCTCAAAAAGCTGGGATTGGAAGTCCCATTTGACTCAGCTATTCCAGTTCTAGACATATTCCCAGAAGAACTGAAAACATCATACCACAGTGATGTATGTGCACCCATGTTTATAGCAGCACAATTTTTAATAGCTAGATCTTGGAAACAACATAAATGCCCATCAACTGAGGAATGGAAAAAAAAGTTGTGGTATTTTTATGCAATGGAATACTACTCAGCTATAAAAAAGGATCACATTGGGGCTTTTATAGGTAAATGGATGCAACTTGAGAGCATACTCATAAGTGGAATAAATCAAACTCACATGTATAAATACTGTATAGTCTCCCTAGTGTAAGAAATGGTAAGAATACATAAGATTTTATGGTAATTATGATTCCCCATTACATTGCTTTGAAGACTTACAGTGTTTTCATTCATTAGTTGGAATGGTTTTATTTTGTTCTGTTTGATTTTATTATGTGTGATGATATGAACAGTTATTTTGAAGAAAACAAGACATTATGGCAGCCATTACTGATATAATATCATCTTGCTTTGAAGTCCTACCATGCTTTTGTTCTTATATTATCATTGGTTCTATCATGTTGTATCTTATTAGATTTTAATATGTGTGATAGTATAAATGAATTTTTTATGGAAAATGAGGTATTATAGTAGCCATTGTTCATTTTCTGTTATTTTGTTCAGAATGTGCTGAACTACTTTCATTCTCTTGAATGGTTTTATACTATTTTGTTATGTTTGATATTACTATTTAAAAGGAAGCAACATTATGGTAGCTACTGTTAATATCCTGTTGTCTTTTTGTTAAGTGCTGTGTTGCTTACATTGTTCTGTTCCAATCTGCTTTGTTCTGTCCTCTTTTGTTTTATTCTCTTTAAAATAAAATTTTTTTAAAAAGTATTTTTAATTTTATATAAAATTGCCAAACTTTTCCAAAGTGATTGCACCATTTTATTTCCTTCCTTGGTTTTTGAAAAAATTAGTTCATTTTCTCTAGCTTTCAGTTTTCTCTCCTGAAGATAATGGAGATTGTAATATACACTCATCAGGCTTTTGAGAGGATTGAAAATTAATATTTTGACATTAACGGAGAGTAAGTCACAACGTAATTTTTTAAATATGGCTATGGTTTTGTTTACAGTCCCAAGTTTGAGCATTATGTTATGAATAATTTCAAACCTATCAAAATGTCAGTAGTAAATACCCATATTTCAACACTTTGATCTTACAATTCACATCTTACCATACTTCTTTAGAATCTATATGACTACCCACATATATGTATTTTTAATGTTTCATAGATGGCAAAAATAGTACATTTACAACTAAATACTTAATCATATGCATCAATAGTTAGAGGTCAGCATTTATTCATGGTTCTTTTTCTTTCTTTACCTATACTAAAATGAACAAATCTTAATTGTAGTACCATATGGGGTTTGATTGATACATAAAACTGTGTAACTCAAAGCTCTACCAAGATCAGACATCTCTATTTTCACACTAGAGATTTTTCTCTTACTTTTTCCAGTTAATTATTGTCTTTACCTACCCCCAACAAGGCAACCATTGTGTTTTTAACTAAATGGGTTAATTGTGTTTGTTCTAGAGCCTTCATATAAACAGAATACAATGTATTCTCTTTTCCAGGACTCCAGCATATGATGCTCAACATATGATTTTCATATTCTTTGAGATTCTATGTGTCAGTGTATTATTCTCTTTAATGCTGAGGAACATTGGTTGGTACATATGTGTTTGAGAGTGTTTGCCTATCATCTTATTTATGAACTCTAGCACTACTTCCAGCTTTTGTCCATTATGAATAAAGGTACTATAAATATGTTCATATATTATGGTCATATTTTCATATTTCTTTGGGAAGATGTCTTGACTAGAATAACTGTACCATGAGTATTTGTTCAGTTTTACATAAAGCTGCAAAACTGTTCCCAAAATTGTTGTACCATTTTTTTTATTCCCATCAACAGTTGCTCTATACTCAGAGAACTTGACTCTACTATTCTTTTTCATTTTAGCCACTTTCAGTGAGTGATCTACTACTGAACTGCACCCACAACCTAGAAATGATCTTTGACAACATGCCCTGGAATCACTCAGATGTCAGTCTCTTTCTTGTCCCAGACCCTTGTATCCACACAGGCAGTGTCTGCTCTGTGCATATGAGGCTGAATGCATGACATAGTGCCCTACTTGTGTTGTGATTTGATTCACACAAACACAATTGTAAGTGTCTTAGTTTTTTTTTTTTTTCTCTCATAGAAAACTGAGACAAGAATTCAGTGCAGGCAGTTCATCTGGGAGATGAGATCAGGGAGTTCAAGTAAGGGAGCAGCAGTGTGAGTCACAAAAGGAATAAAAATAAAGTGACCTGTTATCGAGATCACAACTATAGACAGCAAGGCTTCACTGTAGCTGGACTCATGCAAAATGTACAGAGTGCTTCTAGAAATTGTTCAGGACAAGACCTTCATCCTGGGGTTGTCCTATCCTTCCAGTCCCTTAAGAGCAGAGTGGGCTTCTGTGACACCCTAGATGGTGATGGTGAGGATCAGAAATGCATCTGAACTCCCACAGAACTGTCATCTACGGTACTGGCTTGGATCCCAGTGACTGGGAGCACAAAAGGGCTTGCTGGAGGGAGAAATGGGGTGCTTACCAAGGGATTCTCTTGAGAGATGCTAGAGGAATTGTTTCAGTCCCCGTGGGAACAATACAACAATGTCCATTAGTCACGGCTGTTTTCTCTTAGGAAAGTCATTTTCCAGTTCTGACCACCACAGTTCCTTTTTTGCCTCTTCCTCTAGTTCTTGGTCCTCCTACCTCAGAATTCTATACTCGAGTCAAATTCATCTGCCCTTCTCTGGATAGAGCAGCTAGTTTTCAGCCCAGAAATTTGCAGTCTAGCTGTCACCAGTTTGGGGTTCTGCTTCTACTGCAATTTTGGTTTGTCCACACATTTCAAAAAAGACAGAAACAATAATAATTCTCATTGTCACACCAGATTTTCACAAACCCATCTTAACTAGGTCTTGGCAGACTATTTCAGATCTCAGTATTTTCTTCTTGCCAGTTATAATCCTACCTACATTGTGTTCCACTGAAATGTGCCTGCTGCTCCATTAGACACTGAAGTTTTTGCTCTTTTCGAGGAGATGATTAGATCATTTGATGATGAAATTCTGCTTAAGATCAATGGTTTAAGAACACTTGCCATTAGTTAATCACTCATGTTTTCAGTGGACCTGTTGTGTCCCTCTGGTTAATTTCCTTATCTCTCTACCTTTTACCTGTATCTTTACCTCCATTAGGCTAAATCACACCTCTTAGTTTTCCCCACATCTCTTGAAATCTGGGAGGTAACTTCTGCTCCCTGAATGTGCTGTGAGCCTTCAGTCTGCAGCAAACTCCTCTATATTTAACATTACATAAGTCATTTATAAAGCACTTTACTTTTAACCAATTATAATTATAATAATGTCACTCTCTTTTTCTTCCTGCTAACATCTATTTCAAATCGTTGTCCCTACTAACTATATATTTAAGACACTGCTTCCATATGACTTCCCTATTTTCAGAACAAACAGACTGGGATTTGCTGTTGTACTCTTTGTGCTCTTTTGTTTGATGTAGGACAAGGTTGACAGTAATTCAGCTTCACCCTTACAACATTGAGCCACATTAGCTGAACAGTAACTTAGCTGTACCTGATTCTGACACCAGCATCCCAAAGTCATCACAAGCACCCATTCTGATTTACACAGATGTCTGACTCAGAGCAAGAAACAGCAACTCAGTGAGACATGGGTCAAACTGAAAAGGGTTGGGAATGTAGCCCAGTTGAATCTTAGGATTGCAAGACAAATAAACAGATATATGCATAAAGAAAGAAATTTTAAAAATAAAAAAGGCTAGCTCAATATTTCAATAACCAGTACTGGAAAAAAAAAAGCAGTAGCTTATCTTTTAAAATTCCTGTCCTTCTATGCTTTGTCTTTCCAACTCACTACTAAGACTCTGTGAAGGTGATTTGCTTCTTACTGTTGTGGCCTTCACAAGCTTAGCTTCATTTGAGCAACAGATTTTTCGAGGGGTATTTTGGGGAGCTGGTAATCAAAGATTCCTGAAATTCCACTGCGATCCACTGAAAGTGACCTTGATGCTGAGGCCTAAGATACTAACTCAGAAGCGGACACTACCTTAAGGCTGTGAGCTTTCCACTCAGGAAGGTCTTCAATTGTGTAACACAACTTGTTTACACCTTATTCTCTTTGCTGAGTTTATTTCAAGTGTATTTATTTTAGATACTAGAAATAAGACATTATTTTAAGAATCTTTCCCTTGTGTGATTGGAAATTGGAAAATTATAATCCCTAGTGAAACATTGTCTGGATACTAACACATCCACTGTCTTGCTGTCCACGCCTTGGCATTCTTCTGTAAGTTTACTGGCAGGACAGAGCAAAGGTGGGGCCAGGGGTAAGGGCAAGGGCAGACAGGAACTCTGTAGCTCATTCTTCAGACCACTTCAGGGATGATGGTCAGACTACAGCCAACTAAGATTCTTTGTCTTGGGCCACTTGTTCAAACTTGTAAGAACTGTCCTTAACCTTGTCTTTGTATCTCTGAGAAATGTTTGAGTTAGTTTTCTTCTGCTTGCTGTCAGTGTTTTCTTGGGTCTTCTATCAGTGATGACTGGTCTGTGGCTATACTCTAAAGACAAGAAATTGCACATAACTCATTCTTACTACCTATCGGAATTCTCTTGGAATTTTCCACGTGGGACAAACATCTGCTCCTTTAAAGTTTTAATTTAAGTGCTTATCTCTATTTCACCATGATGAATTGGAATTACAGTGACCATTTTGAGGTACTCGTGATAGACTCAAGTTTATCTCTTAGAGATATATTGTGCATTAAGACAAAAAAGGGAAGAAACAATAAGAAGCAGATCATCTGCTTCATTTCAGGCAGAGGGGAGTTTATTCAAGATAGGAGATGCCATTTTACTTTCTCTATCATACATTTGTGTGTGTGTGCATGCATGCATGTGTGTGTGTGTGTATAAACAACAGAGAAGATGGTCCTTCCTGCATTTTGATTATTTCATTCCTTGTGAAATAAAGAGTAAATTGGCCTTTTTACAGTGATAATTTCACATCTGAAGACAGCTTCCTCTCACTTTCACTGTTCTTCCCTCTCAAATTTTTAACTTTTCTTGGAAAACCAGAGGTAATAGAATTATAGATTTTTTTGATACATCTTATAGAGGCTCACGTATGCTATACTTTAAAAAAATTTCCGAAGTAAGAGTAATTTATTTTTACTATGTTTAAAGAAACTCATTTTTCTCTGATCTTACTACCATATAAAAAATGTTAGCCCAGTATTTTAGTTGAGAAAAAAGCTTCTCATGATTAAAATGTGAAAAAATTCTAGATTAGGTATATTAAGCAAGTATATTGTTATTGTCTATATAGCTTACACAAGGTTAAAATATAAAATTATGATTTCTCCAATGAAATTATAAGTGTCTTTAAAGATTTATTTTTGTGATTTTTTTATTATTATGGTACAAATCATAATGGCCCCATGTATTAGTAAATTTTTCAAGATCTGATTCTTTAGCTTTAAGTCTTTAGTCAAAAATTAAGCTTATTAATGAACAAAACTTTGTATACATTAACTACTTCGAAGTAAGAATAAAAAGAACAAATATAATTCAAGAAGCATTGTTTTGATTTCACTTATTCCCAATCTTTATATCCAATGTTATAGATTAATATAGCACTTAAATATCCTTGAATGATACATATATAAATGTAAGTATGTATCTCAAATTTATAAAAGTGAAAGAATTTTTGTTTGTTTTTGGTACTGGAAATCAAACCTAGGACCTTATGCTTACCAGGCAGGTGCTTATGCCACTGAGCTATATCCCCAGCCTTAAAATGGAGGAATTTTTTAATGGAAAAATTAGGCAGACATTTTTTGTGTCACAATTTAAAGTTTTCTCTTATGTCCAGAGAAAGGTAATGTTTGGTTAAATACAGTAATTAATATAAATGGCCAATAACACAATAAGTACTATAATTACAGAAAAATATATTACACCTGCAATATAGTAAATATATTTTGTTTTCTTCCTGAAGAAATTATTATCAGTTATTAAGATGGCAAATTCAATTAGGGAAATATTAAAAATATTTAAGTTTAATATTCTGAAAGTTAATTAAATTTCTGAGCTACAGTTAATATCTTAAATTTTATTATCTGTGTGTTTAGATATGTATTTGTATATGCTTAAAAGCATATATATTTAGAGTAAGCTTAAAATTTAGTAAATACCCAAGGACAGTGGAATCCTATAAACTTAGCTATTCAGGAGGCTGAGAAAGGAAGGTCAAGAATTCAAGGCCAGCCTGGGTAACTTAGAGAGCCTATGAATAAAAATAAAAAATAAAAAGTCTGGAGATATAGCTCAGTAGTCAAGCATCACTGGGTTCAATCACCAGTACTGCAAAAATCAAATGATACCAAAGTAAAATCAAGTTAATATATCATGAATGAGGTAATAAAAGAAATTTGAAGGCATACTGTAAAAAATATGAAAATAATGCTATAGATTTTTAAAACTGAAGAAAACATTGGATTACACTAAACATTTTGTTGTGTTTATTTTTTTCAAAGTAGTTTCTATATTAACAGTTTCATTGATGAAGAAAACTTCATATACTCTTTACGGAAAATTGCAAGATGGATGATATAAAACAATATTAGAATGTAAGTTTTTTTGGTGAAATGACCATATTATCTTTGCTTAGGTAACAGTTTCTCTTTTTTCTCAAAATATTTTTGTAGCACTTTAAGTTTATCATACTCTGAATTATTTGGACAGAAGCTCCTCATGTTTTAAAAAAATCTAAATTTTTAAGAGTTACTGCTACTTTTTTGTGTTTTCAAAATACTATTTGCACCAGGAGTGGTGGCACTTGAGAGCTGAAGCCAGAAAATGTTCACAAGTTCAAGACCAGCCTAGGCTACATGATTAGTTCAAGGCCAGCCTGAATTGCACAGTAAGATCATCTCACAGAAATAAAAACATAGAGAAACAAACTGTTTATAAGTTCTTTTGTCTTTGACACCATGACTTATCTTTATATTTTGTCTCCTCAACCACCCTTCTCAACTTTACTTTCTCCAATTCCCAAAAAGTCTGAATTCACAATATTCAAAGTGTGCCTGTTATCAGATTCTGGGGTTCTGGAAACTCCTTTTAGAGATCCTTTCTATGTTCTTCTTGCAATGAACAAAACAAGGACAAAAGCTAGTAAAGTTTTACATTCATTAAAAGCCGGAAAAGAAACACTCTATTGGGCCAGTGAGGAAGTGTGAGCCAATCAAAAGTAGGAAAAGAAGTACATTCAGGGTGAGAATGTGCCATTGTGAAACAGAGAACAGTAGCTAAGAGCTTAATGGTGGCCATTTTTTCATCTCCTGCACCTGAGGATGATGTCGGGTCTAGGCCATCCTCACAAAAACCTGCTTGAATTCTCCCAAGAAGAATCAAAGATAGTATTCTTTGATTGGTTCCATGTGCTGGTTTGGAAATTGTTTTTCTGCGAATATCCTGATTTCTATTGTTGACAGCTCATGCCCACTTGCTTAGCTGGTCTGCCATTCCCTAATCTCCTGCCTTGTGTCCTTTTAAATCATACATTTTTAAATTATCTTTTTAGTTGAATGGGATGTTTGCTAAGTAACATAAAGATTAACCTTTTTTTCTTATAAAATGAAAGAAAATAAAGATAGAGTTTTGCATTTTCTAAAAATATTATGAAAGCTTTTTTGTTTTCTAAATTAAGATTCCAGTGAAAATAAATTTGGTTTCAATTATGCATAAAATTAAAATATCAATATGATTCAATAATTACATATTCTTTGGAATATTAAAGTTTTCCATCCAAAGTATTTTTCTACGAAGATATTTTGTTTTAAGGCAGCATATTTCAGTACTCTGTAATTTAGAGACAATGACAGTACATTCTATGTACAAAACAAAGACCCTAGGATTTCACAATTTGCTCTCTTTTTATAATATGTTCTTGTTTCTGGGATAATGATTAATTATACTTTTATAAGTAAATTGTGTGTTACACTTACAAGGAGAATTTTTTTCTGTACTCTTCTAATAATGTTTCAGAGACTTCGTATCTTCATTACTTTTCTCTTATTGCTAAGACAAAATACCTGATGCCCAAAATTAGGGAAGAAAAGATTCATTTAGCTCACAAGTTGTGGAGGTTTCAGTCCCTGTAATCAGCTGGCTCCAAGGCAGGGTGGCATAGCACTGGGGCAACACTTCAAGGCAGCAGCAAAAGGGGAAAAGCAAGCCTCTTCTCCTCCCTTATGTTGTACACATGCCACCCCACCCACCCTTCAAGGTGGGTGTAGCACTCACACCACATGCTGTGCAATCTTCTTTGCACAGCATGTGGATATTTACAAAGTAAGGACCCTGGTTCCTTGCTGAGTCTCTCTGTTAAACTTCTAAACTGCTCAAGTTGACACAATGTATCAACCATAACACTTAGTCTTCTGCAAAAAACATTAGATATATTGTTCTTAAACCTCAATGAAACATGCTCCATCAGTACTTTTCAAGACCAAAATAGCAGTGAGAGATTGGAGTGCTCATTTTTAGATCCATGTCTCTGTATACAAGAGATACAGGTTACCTATAAATTACTAAAAAAGTGTCTCTCATATATAGTTTGGTAGATTTTTTTGGATAGAGATAAGATCTGTTCTGTTAGTTTAATTTGAGGCTTCTTTATCTCTGGCTTTAAAAAAACTACAAACTCCGGGTACAAAGCTTCTCTCACTGTTGTGCTCAAATGTGGGGTCCTAAATGCTGCTCTGTAGGCAATGGCACAACAAGAGCCCCCCCAAATAATCTTCCCTTCTCAAGAAGAAAGCTTGAGAACTTATTTAAAATTTGCATATTATTAAGACACATAAAATGTGATCTGGCCTCCAATTCAGACTAGAATATTTGTCTTCCTTTTTATTGCTTCTCTCTCTCTCTTCCGCCTTTCACTCCCCCTCCATCCCTCTCATTCTCTCTCCCTTCATTTCTCTCTTCCTCTCTCCTCTCCTATATATACATATTCAGTTATTCAGTTATTACTTGTTATATTCTGATAAGTGAATATGTATGTTCTCCAGACAAGTAACCACAAGAGGCCAGTGGCTGCATTTCTTTCTTAGTTAAAATCTTTCTGTATTACTAGTGGTCTTCTGCACATTAGACTTTCTCCACTTGCTCCGCATTATCACTTTCCATAGTCTAAGAAAGGTATTTACTTTGCAGATTGGTGGAGGTAATAATTGTGGGCAAATATTTTAAAACATACTCCTCATGAAATGTTTCATCTTTTTTATGAGATTTTGCCAGCATTTGTTTTGAATTCTGAAAAATTCGAAAGTTACATTTGGATGCATGAAGCAGGATGCATATTTGTATTAGTTCGTTTAGGTAACTATAACAAAGACATTGGAGACTGGGTGGCTTAAGCAATATATATATATTTTTGTGATTCTGAAGATTGGGTAATGCAGAATCAAGATGCCAGTTGATGTAATGTCTGCGGTAGGCCCATTCCTGCCTTGTTGATGGCACCTTTTGGCTATGTCCTCACATGCTCTAAAGTTTCTTACTCTGTGAGGGCTCCACCCTGTGGCCTGATCACTTCCCAAAGGCCACACTTCCTAATATCTCACAATAGGGGTAGGGATTTCAGTATATGAGTTTAGGAAGACACAAACATTTGGTCTATAACAACATCTAAGACATTTCATCCCTCCTGAGGTGGTTCTGCTGCAGTGTAGGAGGACATGGAAAGATGATTGATGTTGTCTAATATCCAAGGTACCTCACTGACATGGAAGTTCAGACATGCTAGGTGGTTTTCTTGGGCTCACAAAGTTATCTAAAAACTAGTATAGGGTTGAGACTCACACTGAGTGACTCTATCTTTCTTCTCTGAGTCCCTCTGATTTTCGAGAAGACAAACTTACAAGAGCAATAATACTCAGAGTCTCAGTGAATATTTAAAATAATGCTTTTAGAAAGAAAGGGACCTGTCAGGCTAACTCTATTACCAGAGACCATGTCATACAACAACTAAGTAGATTTCTTAGATGACTGCAATTTTAGGGGTGATTGTCAACTATTATATGGGAAGGAGATAGAGGGATAAGGGAAGACAAGTGGAAAGGGTGGGAAAGGCGAAATAAAGACCAAGATGCAACATGTATATGTACCAAACTCCCTAATGAATGCATTCATTATACATTGCAAACATCAATTAAATAACTTAAAAATAATTTTTATTTCCTATTACTGAAACTTCATGTTTTCAACTTTTATAAAACCCAATGAAATAAAGTAACAATGAAGGCTACTGTTTATTAAATCTTAACTGGATTCTTTTTATACACTCCATTGGAAATTATGAGACATATCATCTGGATGATCCTTAAATATTCAGCTTCACCATCAAAATGGAGAACTAATTCAATTGAATTCTGTGAAAGTGATTCTGTGTGAGAATATTGTGTGAATTTATTCTTAACATGGTTATAAAGGAGCTCCTGGGCCAGGAATACAGTTGAACAGCATGATGCCTACCTAGCAAGCATAAGGTCCTAAGTTTGATTTCTGACACCAAACCAAAAAAAAAAAAAAGGAACACATTTCTTTTAAGTTATTTATCATGTCTTTAAGGGTATTATTTTGTTTTGAAATACTTTAATAGATTAAGGAAACATTAGCTCTGAAAGGCACATGAGTTATTTTGTACTAAATCCCTAATTTTAATGAAAAGGGAAAATCAAAGAAATTAAGAGCCTCCCTTACAGTTACCAGTGAATAATGCTGTAGCTAAGCTTCAAACTATATTGAACTTCCTATCTGTCCCAGTGTTCATCACATCAAAACTCATTAGCAAATCCTATTTAAGAAAGATCCATTTAATGTATTGGACATCACTTGTGATCTATTTTTAAAGTGGGCTATATAATACAATAAAATGAAATTTTACAAAATGAAGAAATTACCTCACAGGGTAAGATCTGTTCCAGAAGAGACTGCTTCTCCATATCTTGTCAAACATTTTTTTGGCGGCATTTTCTGAGCAGGTGTGATTTTTGCAAACACAAGATAGAGTCCACGGGATGGAGAAGACACAGGCCCTGGAAACTCATTTTGACTGTGACTAGGAAGAACTGAAACTTCCCCTTAACCTGCAACTCCTTGTCAACCTTTCATGGATTTTTGACTAAAAAATATTTGTGTAACGATTTAGATTACAGACAGTAGTCTAAATAACTTGACAGGTACAGTTTATTACTCTTATGTTGCTGAATCATTCAGTGAGTCAGCTGTTTTTCTAGTTCTTTAAAAGTGCAGTCAGTCTCAAAGATCACTGCAATGGACCAGCAGTGCAAGGCACACAAATATTAATTTCAAGACAAATGAGATGGATGGAGGTATTCATTCACTGTATCTTCTGAAACACTCAGAAATAAGTTCTAGGTTTAGATGATTCAAAACATAAGTGTCCTGAGAGAATTTAATGAATTCCTACAGAGCATTTATTTTCTGTAACAAGCTATTGAGAGATAAGAATATTTGCCTAGGTTTAAGAAGTAAATACTAATAGTTGAAAAGAAAGGTTTTGTTTTCTAATAATTGGCTGGGGGTGGGAGAAGCAAAGTGATCAAGCTTCACATGCAAAGTGAATGAAAAATGTGGTGAATATTTAAATTTTAAAATTTATAACAATAAAAGATGTGCTGCCACTAATTCACCTCAAAATACTTACTGTTGGTTCAAACACACTTAGCATTTTTGTCGTTCTCTGAAGCAGTTATGGAATTACCTTTAGTTGTGCTATGGTGGCTGCCTTGGTGAATAGAATCAGTATGAAACATGTACCTTTCTTCATCATTTTGACATTGGGAAAGAGCCAAAAGTCACATAGTACCAACCAATGCACAAGGTGGAGAAGGATAAACTGTAATGTTTTTACAAGTCTGCCTTTCCACTGCATGACACTTAGCAGCAGCTTTCCATTACATCTTGTAATGATACTCATAAAAGAGAACTTCCAGTATGGCCTCAGAAATTGGCAGCAATTATGGGATAGTGGGTTCAAACCAAAGGGGAATATTTGGGGGGAGGGGTTAATAACAATGAATCTTTTATTTTAATAAATGTATTTAAATATTCACTTTATATTTTGATCACACTTTATAAATATTCCTTTCTTCTGCACATCCCTAGCTGTAACTTTTTTCTTTGCTTTGCTTTGCTTTCCTTTCTTTTTCTTTTTTTTTTTTTTTTTTGAGACAGAGTTTCACTATGGATTTCAGGCTGGCACTGAACTCATAGCAGTCTTCCTGCCTCAAGCTGCTGTGTGCTGAGATTACAGGTGTGTGCCAACATGCCTAGCTGTAATTTAAGTATGTTATTAAAAATTCTGGCTTTTGATTTTTTTGTCTGTAAATAGAAATGCTTATGTTTGCATATGAGTGTTGTAAAAATCAAATAAAATACATTTGAAAGTACTTGTAAATAACAAGTTGCCATATATTTTAAAAAGCTACTTCTTATGTAAAAGCTGGCTAGATTATGTCCACCAAAATAGTTGCAATATAATCAAGATGGGAACATCCTCCTCTTCCTAAAATAAACATAAATAAGCAACTCATTTATGTTCTGCTGAAAAGATTTTTTGAACCTTTATATATCTTCCTAACAATAAAAACAGCAGAATAGAAAGATGAATGAAATATGCGGTCTAATGCTTTAAAAATAAGACATAGTTCCTAATGCTGATGCTTATATGGAAAGTAGGTGTTTTGGCCACATGGAATTCAGCAAAATGCCTGATGCCACAATGACACACATTTGGACAACAAACCAGGAGAAGCTGATGACTTCATGGACAATTTTTCCCAAGACCATTGAAAAAAGATTCCAATACAACTAAAAAGTATCCCTCTTAATTTTTCCCTTCATAAGCTTACCTCTTTCATTTGGCAAGATTATTGTAATTATAATTTCACAATTAGTAGTTTCTACAGATAATTTTAAAATGTTGATCTATCAAAACAAGCCAAGACCTCTATAAGCTCTAAGAGAATCTCATGTCAACCTACCCCATTGGGTAACTTTGGAAATTCTATTAGTATGTTCAAAATTGTATTACTGTTCACTTTCATAGAGTATACTTTTTATTTTGATTTAACTCATTCCTGGGGTGCTAGGTTGTAGCATTGCTCCCTATTAACTTGCACAGAAAGGAATCCATGCAGTCACTGATTCTTGTTACACATAGATAAGTTGTAGGGACTCAACTGGAAAAATTAAGACTATGTTTCATCTGTCTTTTGGACCTATTCAATTTTAGTTGATATGGTTCATAATATGGTTGCAAAGAAGAACATGCTGAACCCTTGGTACTATTTGAAAGAGTTTTGCCCTAAAATAAATTACAGGACATTATAACAGTGGTCTAACATGATGGAAAGCCAAATTGGGAATGCTTACCACTTCCTTTCTTCCCCTTCAACTGGTTACAACTTCCTCCTTCCTTTCTCTGTGCATACAAAAAAATTCCAGTCAGCTCCTCATGCATCATAAATGCTCACCTCAAGTGCCACATCCAGTCAAAGGTTACATATACCCCCAACCTCTATATCTGGTCAAAGGAGATAGCCCAACTGCCATGGGTTGTGTGCTCCTTTCCATCCTGAATAAATGTGTTGTTTTACTTTTTTACTTTTTATTTTTCTATTGCACCAGAAAGCTCTAACATTTTGATGCCTTGTGACTTCCATGACAGTGTTTATGAGCTCCTGGGGGCGGTCTCCCCTGGTCTTGAGCTCCCCTGCCTACTGAGCCACTTTTCCTTCCTCTAAGACCTGCTTATTTGCTTTCTTAGCCTACATCCAACATCAGCCCACCTCATTTGTCACAGGTGAACTACTGTTCTGAGGTTTTCTGTTTCAATTTCTTAGTGGATAATAGCTTTCACATTTCTTGGATAACCGAGGCAAAGCTGTTTTCAGCCTTAGAAATTTGTAAGCTTATGTCAAAGAACCTACCCCTTGCCATCCCTGGATAAAGGTAGCAGTTTTTATGTTCCTTGGGCAGGACAGCCTGAGGCAAAACTGTTACTCTCTTGTCCTCTGGGATCCCATCCCACACTCTTAGTGACCACCAATGAGAACAGGTTTTGGGACCTTCCTTGTCACACTTTCAAAACTTCTTTTGATAAGTATAACCCAGGTCAGCTTGGGTGGGGTTATGTCCTGAGGCAAAGCTGTTTTCTTGGTTCACCTCTAATTTGGTCACTATGGGGAATACCACTTCCTGTCCCCCCCAAAATACTTCTAGGGTGCTTGGCTCATAACCATGGTGCTCTTGGCCTAAAAATGTCTATAAAAAACAAAAAGTTGGTCTTTTATTTATACTTTTGTCACAATGGTGGCAGAAACCCCTTATGTTAAAGCCTTTCTCATGTTTTCTTCTCTCATTCAGTCATGTAAAGTAGCCCAAATATTTTTGGCTCACTCTACTGTGCTAGGATCTCTCCCTTCCTCCCCACTGGACCCTGTAGATGATGTGCCTCCTATCTTTACTCCCCCTCCCCCATATTCCCAAGCTCCAAACACTTGGCCTTCTCAACCAGAGATCTCTGAACCTCTGTTTCATTCTTTTCCCTTTTATCACCCAATGGCCTCTAACCCTTCCCTTACTTCCTCTCTCCAATCTCAGATTACTTGATCCCCTCAACCTAAGCCACCTATCCCATCAGTTGGCTCCTCTTCCTTCCTCCTTGCTCCTGTGTCACCATTTTCCCCACCACCTCACCACACTCAGTCTCACATGTTTCAGTCACCTAGCAGGCCACATGATATTTAACTGCCATCTTGTGATCCCATATCACATGGTCCCCAGCAGCCATCTTGCTGTAGCTCACATGGAGGACAGCTGCCATCTTGCAGTCCTTCCTCATGGGATTATCATTAGCCATTTTTTTTTTTTTGGTACTAGGGATCAAACTCATGACCTTGCGCTTGCCAGGCAGGCACTTATACCACTGAACTAAATCTCCAGCCCCTCAGCAGCCATATTGTTGCAGGTCACTTGATGACCAGTCACCATCTTGTGCTCCCTAACCATTTAACTAGTAGCAGCCATCTTGTGGGTCTCATGGTAACCAGACGCCATCTTGTGCTTCCATGTCACATGGTGATGAGTGGCCATTTTATGGTCAATCACCCTGTAATTGCCCACAGATGCCTTTTTGGTGGTTGGCTACTCAGTGGCTATCTACACTACCCACTCCACAGCCTTCTTAGCCTTAGTCTCTACTCTCCCTTTGGGAGCAGGCTGTTTCAGAGGGACTAGTTCATATTCATGTTCCTTCTTCCTTCACCAATCTATCTCAGACTAACCATAAATTAGGTTCCTTTTCTGCTATTTTTATTTCAAGAGATCTCTGTTAGTTGACCTACAAAAAGGTTTGCACTGGTCTATTTATTATAGTTTAAATTGGCCAAACATATTTTAGTGCACTCTGATTTTGTAAGATGTTTTTCAGTCAGTCTGTATTTCTGTTTGTCCAGTCTGTTTGTACTAGACAGATCATCTGTCCATGTTTGTTCATTTGTCTGATGTGTAAACAGCTGTTCCCTTTTATTTGAGCTCAACCCTCTTCCTTTTCCTTTTGCATTTTCAGATCATTTAATCAAGGTTTATTTGGGTTATAGATTTAAAAAGCATGTTTCCACCTGGGTTGCCAGTTGGTCAAAATGATGCTAAAATTGGTTAAACAAAATCTGTTGGGGTGTGGAGAGATTGGACAAGATTTCAACTGATGGATAAGAAAGTGGCCATCCGGTAACTTTAACCAATTCTTATTCATTAATTGGAGGCCCCAACAATCTCCATAGCCTTATGTGAGACACCTAAACTAAATTTATGAAAAATATATTAAGGCTCTTGATATTATAATGATAAACATCTTCTTTCAGATCCAGACACCTGTCTTTTTCTTGTGCTCCAGTCAAGATATTCAAGCCAAACCAACCAATCAAATGATATTTTTTTTTTTGTCTTTTTGAGACAGGGTCTTGCTATGCAGTTCAGGCTGGCCTTGAGCTCACTTTGTAGCCCAGGCTGGTGTTGAACTCGCCACGATCCTCCTGCTTCAGCCTCCCGAGTGCTGGGATTACAGGTATGAGCCACCATGCCTGGCTCAAATGATTTATATGATTTATAGGAAACTAGGATCTCAGAAGGAACTGATTAATTTGCATTATAATTTCCTCAAAATTTAGGATCTTAGTAGGGAGTGCTGCATCTCCCTTTAGTAGTAGGTGGGCTGGATTCCACACCACCTGAAGGAATTTATCCTTTAGTCAAAGTTTGAATTAATTGTGTATTCTTCATTTTTATCAGTATGGCTGGTCAGCCCACTCTATTTTATTTTTATTTTATTTTCCACAAGTTAGCTGCTTTAGTCATAAGCTAACTAACTAAACTATTTTCTACACCATCTTTTTTGTAGTCATAATAGCAGTCTCTCTTCTCTCTCTCTTTCTTTTCTTTCTTTCTTTCTTTCTTTCTTTCTTTCTTTCTTTCTTTCTTCTCTTTCTTTATTTTGGTACCAAAAATCAAACTTATGACCTCTTACTTGCCAGGCAGGCACTGTGCCACTGAGTTATATCCCTGGCCCTACAAATCTTCATTGTATATTGTATTCCCTCAAAAAATTTAAAATGCTTCCATAAAGCCACCCATTGAACATTAAATGGTGACTTTTCAGCTGAAATGAAGAAACCTAAAGAAATGCATGATTATGAGGATATTGTAACCTATGAATGATGTGTAGAGATTGAAAGTCCCACATGATAGTGTCACTGGTTTTTGGGGTGCTACAGTCTTATTCTGGAGGTGGTTTCTGGCTTCTTTCCTTGTTGAGCAAAGAATCAGTCTACACAATTGCAATCATTTTAGTAAAAGTAGAAAAATAAATAGGCTCTGCAGAGTGAGCTTGGACCAAATAAAAATAGAAAAAGGAAGCACACCCTACTGCATGGTGGAGGGCCAACTGTGCAAGAGAGAACACAGTGGCAAAAACTCAGCATGGACTGTCCTCTTTGTGTCACCCACTCCTCAGTATGACGTCAGGTCCAGGACATTCTATCTGTTTCTGGGAAGTTTTGTGAGAAGTTCACCTGCAGAGCTTTGGGAACCATTCTGAGCACGTGTTCTGAGATTTTATAATTAACAGGTCACACCTATTATCCCAGCCCATTTTGCCATGCTGTAATCTGTCCCAATGGCAATGTACCAATTCCTCATAAGGAATGTAACCATTATGTACTATAAACATGTCTTAATAAAAAAAAATACCACAAAATGTAAATCAGCAGCTGGGAGTGGTGACATATGCTGGAGTCCCAGTACTTGGGAGGCCAAGGTTAGGAGGATTGTCATAAATTGGAGGGCAGGCTGGACCCTGTCTCAAAAACTGAAAACAAACAACAACCAAAAAAAAAAAAGGAATTCATTAAAAAAATAAAAATAAAGAGTAGCACTACTGTCCTAAATTTTGGTCTCATGCTCATTTAAGATACAACCTGACTAAAAGGAGTGGTTGATAGCAGTAGTTGTAAATAAAAATCATGAGAGGCCAAACTTTATTTTTTAATGAATTTTCTGCAGCAGACTCCAACATAACAGGCTGAGAATAAAAATGCAGTCATTCATGCTGAGGTTTCACATCACCAAACTGAAACTAAACTGTTTAGCTAATCTGTGTAATCAGAATTAAAGAGATAACACATAAATTTTCTAGAGACTACAGCAGTTTCATAGGTATGATAAGAGACTTTCCATTACTTTAATCTTTATACAAAAGAAGGAACATTAAATAACCTGATGTTAATCAATTAGCTATTTTTCTCTTGTTTTGTACCTGCTATATAAGGAAGTTAACTTTGAAATGACCAGGAGGTTTTTGTTGCAGTGTTTCTGCTTTCTTTTTCCACTGTCTCTAAGGATAGCACCTTTGCTCAGTACTCAGCCCATCCAAACACTTGCTCTGTTTTATTGGAGGAAATTTTGCCTTATTTTAGAATGAAAAGTAAAGCAAATTAAGATGGTTGAACTAAAAGAAAAAAAAAGTATTGTGGCTGTTTTTGTAATTTTGAAAATGATTCTTGAAAAGCTTTTCTTCTAACAATCTAGCAAAACAAAGTACATGATAATCACAGGGCAGTAAATAAGGCTTCCAGAGAAGTTTCAATTTCCTTGGTTCCTTTGAAAATAAAGTACAAAGCTTATAGTGATCACCAATCAGAATATTCCTGATGTACATGAATGTAGTCAGAGACATTATAGTTTTCATAGTAGCACCAAATAAGGAGGCTTCATTTGTTCATTCATTCCATTTATAATGTTCATCTACTTTATATGTTGCTACAATTTCTGAAAATAGAGAAGAAAAGCTTCTTAGGCTTTTCTTTCTTTTGAATGTAGGCCCACATTTACACCAAATTCATTTTACCCTTCAATTTATTATTTGTTGCTAATAGTGTCACCATCTTTATATTCACCTGGGTTTGAAATAAGCATTTTGGGGTTGAATTACCTATGGGTTTCTTTAGTCAACTCACCAGGAACTAAGCAGTTCTGGTTTATTTCTGTTTCATCTTGCATAGACCATATTCTGCATTTCAGACATTGTCATCCAAGTGGACTTCCATGCCTCCCTCACCATGCCTGATTCATTCTGCATCCTACATAATGACTCATCTTCTGCTTGTGTTGTCATCACTCCAGACTTACTGTCTGCCTCTACCCTGTCTCTTAGTCCAAAGCTCAGAAATCTTCAATGATTTCTAGCATCACTTTCTTTAAAAACTGATACTCAGGCATTCCAGGATGTGGTCTCAGCTGACATTTCCTCCCCCTCTCCCTCCTTTTTTTTCCACCACAATGATCATTACATGCTGCAAAACTTTTTGTATTAAATTCTGGGAACATGTTGTTAAGCAAGACAGATTTCATCCCTCTCTTGGCAAAGTGTGCAGACAGAGGAGAGATATATAACAATTCAAGGTGAACAGGTAGTGTTTTGAGGATTAATTGTGAGGGAGAGGAGAGGATCCTCAAGGAGACTCAATTAGTCAAATATAGCAATGTCTCTGAAGGAAGAAGGCTTAAGCTAAAGTGTGTGAACATTAATTAGTAGAATAAAGGACTTGATCTACTTTGGATTTTAGAATGACACTTGGTTGCAGTGTAAAGAAATGATTTGATGAATGGTGCTGAATTTTCAGTGTGAGTCAGAATGCTCTGGAGTCTTGTTGCACTATTGCTCTACTGGTCCTGTACTGAGTGTATCTGGGAAGAATCTGAGAACCTGTATTTTTTTACAAGCTCCAGGAGACTACTGATACTGTAAATCTAGGACCACACTTTGAGGACCATGGCTATGAATAAGCAAGACCAGAGGCATAGGGACCACTTAGGAGGCTGTTAATTATCTCAAGTGGGTGATGAGAATGACACAGGCTACAGGAGAGTCAGAGTGAAGGAGAGAAGTGGATCTGAGAGACATAAAGGACTTGAGTACATACAGATTTGATAGTTGATAAGAGTGTGAGGATGAAGGAGAAGAAGAAGTCAAGCAGGTAATCAAATTTCTGGTGTAAGCTGCTGGGTGAGGTGACCTTAACCAAGATAAGGGATTCAGGAGGAAAGGCACTGCTAATGCCAAAAGCTAGATTCTAGATAGGGGCAGAACATAATGCTTCAGTTAGGAATGTAGGCTTTGAAGTCAGCTTTCCTGGGCTTGGACACCATTCTAGCCCTAGCAAAGTGGAGAAGCAGCAACACCTTCTCCAAACTGGCTGTACTTTGATTTCTTCTTGTAACTTTGTGATAAAAACAGAATCCACTTCTAGTACTTGGTGAAGACTAAATAAGTGACTATATGTAAGATATCTGTAACAGTGTCCAGCAAATACTAGCTGTGTATTTCTTTCCAAATGGAATTTCTTGTTCCCTTAAAATGACTAATCCAATACTTGTGTAACTTTGTTGCTTTGCTTATTTTTGCTCTTCTCTATAGAATTTCTGCCTACCATTTCAGTCTATCTACTCAAACACTTGTCTTCAGGGTTTAAATCAAATACTGTTTCCTCCAGGAAATCTTTTTCAGGAGGAAGTGATCTCCTTCAGGAAGTGATCTCTTTCTGCTTATTACCCACCATCTGTCAATTATAACCTTTTTAGAACAAAGTACTTTCAGTCTTGTATTCTGTATATGTCTGTAAACATCTCATGAGAATTTCCTATCATAGCAATGATGGGTCCTATCATGTTTTATGACTTTCATTTATTCTCAAATTTAGCTATTGAGTGGATCCTAAAATTAGTTTGTAAACAGTTTAGGCAGTTGCTACTTTTAATTTTCACATGCTTTGGATTTGGAGCATGGGATGCTTTCTTTGTATGTAGTTAAGCACACTTACATGGGGACAGGGACATGGGTTTGTTTATGATTTATGAATTTAGTATTAATTCACCATGTGAACAAAAGCTCTATTTTATTGTTTTCTTCTTTGAGGAAACCATTTAGCAGCAAACAAGAATACTTTAAACCAGTACTCTTTCCAGGATAAAAATAAACCCATATTAAAAAAAAAATTGGGTAAGACTATCCTTTTTTTTTAACTCTTTCTATACACACATACACACACATATGTACACACATGCATACACACTCATACACACATTCCTAATTTCTATTACTTGGCCCTTCTGCTTCAGTGATATTTTGTCATCTTCTACATGCTAAAGAAGCTTGGTGTTATACCTTGTACAGTTTCTACCAATTAATATATTTCAGCATGTTTCTCATTACAAAACAAATTAGAACAAATCCAGTGCACTTACCACAAATTAATCCTTTATCATTTTTTCTTTCTTCCTCTGAGGAAGATATAAGTGGATTATACAATCGAAAACAGGAAATACTTTGGAAATTTCAGAAAATCAGTGTGAGAAAATAGTAATGTAAAATGTTATGATCTCAAAACTTTCTGAAGATCATGCTTTAGGACAGAAAATAATAGGAGTATTTTCCTCTTGAATTTAATTATTGTTCCCTTAAAATAATGAAATTAAACGCAAATTTCTCCCTTTGTTGTAATAAAACAAAAATCATCTATGTAAATATGTATTTTATGGTTTAATAAAGTTTTTCCTCTCATAGGGCTTAATGTCATATTAAATATTCAAATTATACAAAAGCCTGATGCAACTACCATGCACACCATGGATTATTCTCCCCTTTCACATCTGGGTTCTCCAGCCTGTGCTTGCCTGGTCATGAAATGTATACTTATCCCCTTTACAATTTTCTAAGCAAATGACCTCCTGCTTAGTTGCACAAGCAAATAAACACCTTTCTCTCACAATCAGGCTTTGAGTACTAAAAGAATTTGTTTAACAAGATGCTTCATAGTCATGCAAATCCAAGGCTAGTTTCTTGGCTTATCATAGAAACTAGGGGTTATTGTAAACAGAGTTCCTCAGATTCTCAGCATATACCTACATCTGCATGATACACCTAGCAGCCCCATGATACCAATGCAGCATGTGTCAAGTGGGAAACCATAAAGATGGCTTATTTCAATTTTCTTATTAGAAAGAATCTGGTGAAAGTATGCATCTGATTCTAGTTGCATGTTGAGAATGTATAGAAATACATACATATATAGCCACAACAATGATAGAACGTCCACTTCACCCTGTATCAAATAAGTCACCCAAGTGTCCACAGTAGTCTGTTTACTACAATTGGGGGTCTATACGAGCAGTGATGACAGACTTTCTTACTTCCAACCCTGATCAGGCTGTACCCTGACTGGGGTTGGCCCTCTCTGCCAAGATATTTCCCCTCAGTAACAAAAGAGCTTCAACTGGGAGTGCTAGAAAAGAGAGTAGTCTGTGAGAAACCCTCTAATTAGAAAATCCAAGCCTGCATCTCTCCTTCAGATGGCTCACCTCTCTGAGCCCACCACTGATGTGACTGCTGAAGTCACATATGCACAGCTTAACTTTTAAATTTTCAACAATATTCTTTCCCTTTACTCTTCCATTGATGCTCACTCTTAACTGCTTACCACATTCTTAACTATTTTCTCCAGAGGGCTGTGTACAATCTCAGCTTCTTTTTGTCCTGGGACATGGGACAATTGGAATGTTTGGAAATTTGGTGTCTCCTTTAGATTGCTCTTAACTTGGAATGGTTTACCATTTTCCTTTTTCTTGTTCAATTATTTTACACACATTATTCCAATAGTATGTGAAACACTGTGGTCTGTGTGGCATTTTAGGTTGGTCAGAAAACATTAGATGGATTTTCTTTTTCACTGCATATGGACAAAACAAATTTCTTTCCTGGTTCTGTAGAACAGGCTCTACTTTCCACAAATGCAAAACCTCTGTTTTATGCACAAGTTTGTAAATACTTCTCCCTGTAGTATTGTGCTATTTCGGTTTCATAATCTAACAATTTCTAAGTCATATAATTGTGAACACATTGCTATATGTAAGATAGTGCATTCTACTGGTTGTCACGTAAAAATAGAGTAGAAATGATTCTTGCTCTCAAGGATAACTGGAAAGGACAGAAGCACCTCTAACTAGACAAGAATCAAACTGGACACTGCCACCTTCATTTTCTGTTCTCATTATTCTATATCAAGCCACTTGCTCTATATCATGGCTCACTTTATAGCCCAGGCTGGCCTCAATGTCACATGATCCTCCTGCTTTAGCCTCCTGAGAGGTGAAATCACAGGTATGTGTTGCCATGCCCAGTCAGGAGGCAGATTATAAAGCCCTTCTTAGTGGCGGTTAGAGACTGACTGCCATGTGAAAATCCTGAACAGTCTCAGCTAACGAGTCACAGATTGTGAAGGCATTGCCTGGTGCTGTGGTGTATGGAAATCATCTCTTTCCAAACAGCTTTAATATTTCTTGTCTTCAAAAATGTTTAGTATTTTTCTCTTGCTATTGCAGTGATTACTACACACATTGTGGCTCAAAACAATACCAATATATAATCTTTACACTCCTGGGTGTCAGTAGTCAGACATGAGTTTTATGTGACTAAAATCCATACTTTGGTTGTACTGCATTGCTCTGTAGAAGTTTCAAGAAGCCACTTGGTTTGTGGTTCCTTTCTATTTTATAAATGCCTGTCACTCTTCTGCTTCCATTGTCATAACTCCTCAGACTCTGACACTCCTACCTCCTCTCCTAAAGATCTGCGTGATAAAATGGAGCTCAGATAAGACAGGATAATCCCTGCATTTTGTGAACTTTAATTTAATCACACGACATTCCTTCTTCTAGATGAGGTATCATGCAGGTATAGGGGATAAGGACATAGATATATTTTGGGGAATATTTCACAAACCATAGTAACCCCCAAAAAATTGGCAACAAATCTTGTGCTCTCTTAAGAATCAAATGGAGGACAACCTGCTTGGGACCCCTTCTGTCTCTCTTCAGACAGAAGCTTTCTTTCTTTCAATAAATATATTTTACTCTTCAAAAAAAAAAAATCAAATGGATTCACAACAAAAACAAATACCTTGGCTTAAAAATGCAAAGGATGTGAATAAACATGTCTCCAAATAAGACGTAACAATTGTCAACAAATATAGGAAAATATCTCAGTATCATTGATCAATAGAGAAATAAAAGCCAAAGCTGCAGCAACATTCTATTCCATATCTACTGAAACAGTTATTACAAGAAAAGTGATAAAAAAAGAAAAAGAAAAGAACTAATACTGGCAAGGATGTAGAGAAATTGCAACTTGCATACTTTAGTGATTGGAATGTAAAATGGTGCAGTCTTTACACCAAACAGTATAATGACTTCTCAATATATTGAAATATTGATTTATCATACAACTGGCAATTGTATTTAAAGATATACATCACAAAGAACACAAAACAGCTCATAAAAACACTATTCGCAGTAGCAAAAAAGGTGGAAGCAATAGAAATGTCCATCAGTGGATGAATGGGTAAACAAAATGTGATGTGTACTTGCATAGAATATTATTTGGTCACATGAAGGAATATAGTACTGTTAATGTTATAATGTAGATTAACTTGAAAGCATTGTGCTGAATGAAAGAAACCAAATTCAAAAGGTCCTATATGCATATGTATATGTCTATTTATTTGAAATGTCCAAAATTTAGGAAGAAAGAAAAAAGATTACTGATTATCAAGGGCTTGAGGAAGAAAGAAATTAAGAGTGACTGATTAACAGGCAAGGGATTTCCATTTAAAAATTCAGGAACTAGATAGTAGTAATGGTTGCAAATAGTTATGATGCATTTAGTGCCACTGAATTGTACACTTTAAAATAATTAAAGTGGTATATTTTGTGTTGTATACTTTGCCACAGTTCTAGCAACTATGTGGAAATGTTTCTTAATTCATGTCTTTTCAGGTTTCTTCTACAAATATTTACACACTGGTATTATACTCTTTGTATTCACTTTGAATTCTTCAAACACTATGATAATCTTTTCCCCACACCTAAGCAGAGTGTGGAGGAAATCTGAAGGTGGAACGGTCAATTGCTAATTGTTTTATACCAGTAAATGCCTTCAATGGACTCATATTCTATGCCTGTTTATCCATCTCAAACCATTGTAATGCAATTAAATTGCTCAGATTTAATCAAATATATCTATATATTTCTATATAGAAATATGTATTTGTGATGAAACAATAATTAAGAGGAAGGAAGCCTGTTAAGAAAAACCTTACCACTTGATGCTCAGTAGAGGTCAGTAACAGAACATGGCAGAAATAGAGAAAGAAATGAAGGCAGAAAATACTATATGAAGAATTCAAAGACCTACTGAAGTTTTTATATATAAATCTCAATATTGATCTGGAGATATACTTTGGCTTAAACAAAATAAACATATATGTATTTAAAATAGGCATAACTGTGATTGTTAAAGTTATCTTTATGAAAACATAATTTACACCCAATAGACTGTCCATCTTTTAAATGATGAACATATGAGTTTTGACAAAGTTCAAGTACCAAAGAGCCAAGATCACTCCCAAAACTTCCGTTGGGCACTCTATCATTAATCTACTGCCATGTTCCAGCCCCCTAATACTAGTTTGCTAGACAGATTATATTTCTTTTGTGATGAAAATTGTGTTTTGCCTTTAAATTTATATCTTAAATATTTTAAATAAGAGAATCACACATTGAACTGTGAAACCCTGAGTGAAATGTACAGTAACTTTTTGATGGGAATAATTTCCTTTGAATTCTTACTTTAGAAATTAGAGTTCTGTTAGATAGGTTTATATTTTTTTTGCAAATAGATATAGCTGTTTAGCTAAAATAATTTTTTTACTTTAATAAGTTTTTCCTTTTCATAGTAGAATAGTATTTTAAAATTTTGATTAGTGTTTATTTTCCTTCTCATTTTGTTTCATGATGAAGAACTCATCTGATTAGTTTAGAAACCATTTCAGTGGTTATTTTTTAAGCAAGCAATCCTGGTTGTTTACAGAGCAGATGTGGATTAGAGGTAAGTAGAACAGAACATTTGGAATGATTCTCAGGTTGAGTACATAAAGAATTTTAAATAGGCCCTGACATCCCCCAAGAGATATTACTTAAGAGTTAAGAAAAATAATCAAATAATGGACTGATATGTTGAGGTTATGGTTTAAATGTGTCCACTAAAGTTTGTGTGTTAGAAACTTAATATCCATACAATAGTTTTTGGAGATGCAGGCTAATGAGGGCTCCTATTAGTGCCAGATTATGGATTAATGTTGCTAATATGGAAATGAACTATTTAAGGAGAGAGTAGATTTGTTATAAAAGTGAGTTCAGGTTTTTCCTTGTTATTTCATTCTCACCCTATCTTGCCCTTTCACCTTCCACCATGTAATGACACATCACAGTGACCCTTGAGAGATACCAGCACCAGGCTCCAAACTTCCTGGTCAAAAATTTCAGTTAATTATATATTATCCAGTCATGGATGTTCTGTAATATCAATGGACAAACACAGCAGTCTATCTTAAAAATTCACTATCCTGATCAGACGATGGAATTTTAAAATGTATGCACAAATTCTCAAGGTACACTTTTCAGTTTTAAGATATTTTAAATATGGCAAATATCAATGCTTCATTTGGTAAGTCTAGATTCAGTAGTTTTTCAGCAATTTAATCCAGAGAAAGAAATTATAATATATTTCATAGATGGGGTATAATTTTGAACTCATTGTAATTTTTTCTTCAAAGTTGTATGCCTTTTATTTCTGATTCACTAATAAGTGAACTACAGAAAAATACATACAAAATTATATATGTTAGTTATTACCTGTTATAGCTTTTTATAATTATTTGCTAAAGAATATCATTTGAGGTACAGGGATAGAGGGTCAGGAACTTTTCTAAGCTGAGAAACATAAATACAACACAGCTATAGAAAGTAATAGTTAAAACACAATTAATACACTGTAAAGAAGGGCATTTAAATATGTGTATCAAATAACAGATTTCAATTCTCTGACACTGTTCTGAGAATAAGAAATACCTTTCAATAAACTGACAGGACTCAAAGTAATATTTAAATACTAGCTTCCAAAAAAGTGACTATTTCTGACATTGTCAGAAATCCTAAAGTTGAGAAAAGCAGTAAAAATGAAACCAGAGGTTGAACTATACCAAGAAGACACATGAATGATACAAATGTTGAGTAAAAAGTTGGGCTGTATAAATACAATGAAGGATCAGTGCTACATGAATGTGACTTTGTGCAGTTAAGCCAGGTGATGGGTTGATTAAGTTCCAGAGTACTGATAACACAGTACTTGATGCCCCAACTCTTAGAGAAATCTCTACCTGAGAATCTGACCTGACTTTTCAGCCAAGCCTTCCCTGTATGATGTCACATTGTGGAGGCATATCTACTTTATTGGAGGTCCACAACTGAAATGCTCATATCTTCCAGAAGTGCCCCATAGCCATACACAGGAATGGTTTTTATCAACGACTTGGCTCTTCTGTGAACTAGCTCAGTTAATACATAAAATTAATTATCACAGTGCATGACCCACATTGTTTTCTCTTTTTGCATAAGTTATATGAAGGGGTTTTCTGATATTAGAAATTCATAAGCTTATCTATATGCAAGGGAGAGGAGAGAAATCTTATTTTTGTTAAACTTAAAAAAAACATCCAGTATGTTGGATGTCCAACATTGTAGCATATTTGGTACTTTAAATTTTTCATAAAAAGTTGTGGACCTGCTCAAAATGCTTTTATGAATACCATAAAAAATATAGTGGGTGAGCAGTTTTCACTTTGACTTCAATCACAGGTTTTTGCAGGGATTTCTTAACATCCACACACTACTTAAACTGCATACTAGCTGGACTTGTCAATTTTTAATTATGATTGCAGGTAATATCTATATAAAAGGGGTTTGCTGCTGAAAAATATTTTAAAAGCAATACTAAAGTCGATTAAAAGCCTAGATTTGAATCCTGACTCTGTTACTGTTTATCCATGTGACCTTGAATATTTCACTCATTGAAGCTTCAAATTGTTAATCTGTAAAATAAAAGTAATAATTATGCAAGGCCAGGTGTGGCCGCACATGCCTGTAATTCCAGCATTCTGGTGGCTGAGGCAGGAGGATTGCTGCAAGTTTGAGGCCAGCCAGAGCTACGATGTGAGTTCAAGGCCAGCCTGAACTGCACAGTGAAATTCTGTTTCAAAAAGGTAATAAATAAATAAATTAATTAATGATTATTAGGGGGACAACTGTAGCTAATAAACATAACATTTTTACTCTAGTGGCCAATACATAGTACTCAAATCACAGTGGTGGTTATTGATAATATTGTAATTCTGTGAGCTCTAGAATTTCAGAAAATAACTTCAGCAGTATAGGATCATAATGATTATTGTCCAGTTTTATCACAGAACACATTCTGGAATCTAATACATTCCTGAACCAATTATGTCCCTTGACTTTATAGGTCTGAGTTCTCCTCATAGCATGTTGTGAAGGAAATAGACTCATGCACAACCAGTAGTACATGTTGGAAGGCAGGAAGTGCTTTTTTCTGGGAGCAGACTTAGGTTCTGGAGTGACATAATGTTGTAGTTGACTTTAGATTTTTCTCTTTTCAATAAACAAAGCTGGTTGAACATGTGTTTTGCAAAAATATCCCATTCCCCTGAAAGAATTAAAATAGCTATGGAGAAGCCATTAAATGATGCACTTTAGTTTTTGTCAGTTATAGTTAATGGAAACTGACTTAATCATAAATAATGTTCCGATGTAATAATAACCACCACATTTTCATTGCTTGTCTTATTATTTTGCTTGCTGCTGGCATACAATAATCAACATCAATGAATTAAAGGAGGAAAGGTTTATTTTGCTTCATGGTTTGTAGCAATTTTAGTCTATTCATAGCTTGCTCCATGATGGGATGGCATTGCAGAAGGGCACTGCAGAAGAGAAGTTGCTCATTCATGGTGCAGGAAATAGAGAGAACGTAGAAGGTAGGGAAAATGTCATGCTGCCAGTGACCTACCTCTTCTGATCAGCCTACCACCTCAGCAGGTCAATAGCAAGTCAGCCATATGCTCCCATAATCCAATTGCCTTCCAGATGTTTTTCCCATGAGCACAAGAGGTCATAGAGGACATTTAGATTTGAAGCATAATATCATTTTGCTTAATTTGCTTCTCATTCTCATAGCATATTACAAAAAAATATTGGAAGTATAAACATTGACCCAAAATCAGAAGCCAGAAAATAGGAGAGTGATTAAGACACAGGTCTGCTTGACCTTATGATTCATGCAGTTTTTACTTCACTTCATTTTCAGTTTTCCAGAAAATATCCAAATGCTAGAGAATAAAAGCCCCTTTGCTAAAGAAAGGGTGCTTAGTGTCTGTCTGCTTAAGTAGGAATTGGTTCCATGCTTTTCCTTGTGTTCATGCCTTGACCTCAGTGTCTCGCTCAACAAGGATTACATTAAACATAGCACAATTGTAGCATCTAGTTTTTGGGACTATACAGTGGAGAGAAATTCAGCTTTTATCTCCTGATCATTCCTCCTCTACCTGCCCTTCTATAGGTGATAATAAAAAGTGCTATCTTTACACAGAAAACTATAGAGAACTCTTTCCAGTCCTTGTCACAGTCTAGGAAGGTTTATATCTGTAATCCCATGAAGAAGTTATTGCAATTCTAATGAGTTAATCTGATCTACCATTTCCAGTGCAACCTGTGGTGAGAATAATGACACTAAGATATATATACAGTTGTGGGGAGCCAAGGGATCCTAAGTCCAGCCAAGATGGTGGTTCACCAGAAAAAAGGCTCTAACCCACATCCAACCCAAGTTTTATTAATTCTCCACGAGAGGAATGGCTTGGGGATGAGTGACAGTGAGAGTGGCAGGAAATATATGACTGCCGTGACTACCATGAGCTGGGTTAGGCAGGAGGTCTGAGATCACCTCTGCAACATGCAGAAGGCAAGAAATGCAGAGAGAATAATCTACATAATACAACTGAAGTGCTATCTAATAATGTAGGGCTGGTGCTTCAGTTCTGATGTACAATCCTTTTTGCCCTGGGAAGTCATAACCTACTTCTTGAGGCTCAGTCCCAGCCAACAATGTGGAGCAGGCTCTCCATCCCACCCCACTCAACCAAGTATTTAGGGCATCACTTGGTGGAATAACACTGATATGTCACTTTGCTTTGGAGATTGCACATCAGCTCCTCAGCCAGCCCAATTTACATTACTTAAAGCCAATTGAAGGGACAAAGAAATAACCTAGTCAGCTCTATACATATCAATACTTGGAGATAGGGTCAAGTTTTTCCAAAATGGAGACAGTTGATCTTCTTTTCAAGGAGAGTTGTCTTGGTGGTTCCCCAGAAGACAAGAATTCTAGAGTGGAGGAAGTAAAGTTTATATTTGAGCCATCCCTGTGGCATACCCCTGCTGGTTTCCTTATAAGAATTGTTACTTAGCTTATGAATATGATTAAAATTTAAACTAAGGGAATATGTACTTACTGCTTGCACTTAGATTTGAAGGGAAAGAGCTATGCCTTTCCCTTCATTATTGAAATACAGGGATGCTGTCTCCATGGGAAAATATTTGCCAACACATGTCGTATTTCTTTCTAGGAAAACTTCAGTCTCTATTGCTCTTCCAGAGTGATTATCACAGGATATTATTTTCAAGTGAGTATTCAGGAGGGAACTCATGACTTAGAGATAAAAGCTAATGACCATGGAAAAGCAGGAAAGGTGTTTGCCATTACCACATGACACACTGGGCCACCACTGCCACAGCAGATGGATCTATGGATGCAATGATCATGGCTGTGACAGGTTCAAGCAGAAACATAACTCTATGTAGCAGCAGCCAAGGATCAATTTAGCATTGTGACTCTGGATGGGGTGGTTGTCATTTTCAACTGAGACTTCAATCACATAATGACTATTCATAATAAAAGGGGCTTGAAACAACTCTTATTCCCAAAGTTTTTAAAAGGTTAATGAAAACACACCATCACCATAGCAAACTGTAGACTTAGGTCAATTTAGGTCATTCCAGAGCTAAGTAAACAGGCAAGGCTACCACTGGAAAATAAATAACAATGAAATCCATTGGTAAAGAGCTTTCTGGTGATTATTGTTGGGCATTTATAGACCTAAATGCATTTATAGATCTAAAGAAGTTACTACAAATAGTAGCAAAGGACCAAAACATATTATAATTATTTTTTCATTATGTAAGTTATTCATGGCTTATTATTTTTGTCAAAATATACCAAATTTAATTTGAGTAATGGTCCAAGCTTTCTTCCTATAGAACACAAAGACTGGGTAATGTGAGTATCAGGACAGCTTTAATGGGAAGTTGGTATCCATGAGAATTTGACTCTTTCATGGGCTAAATCTTGTGAAAGTCAGAGGAGTGATGACCCAGGTGCTTCACAGTCTACAGGAAACAATTCCAGATGAAAAGTCATTTATACCATTAAACACTTTGTTTGTTGGGTGGAGCTAGTATAGAGAGAAGATCCAAATACAAGGTAAAAATAGAAAATTTTAGGGAAATGAGAAAGTGTACTGGGAGCAGTGCCTGGTGGGGGAAGTCTGAGAAATGTGCTTGATTTGAGGAAGCAGCAGCAGCAGCCTTGTTATAGGTAGAGTAGGATTTAAGCATTAGTGGTGGAGGAAACTTGGACATGATGAAGTGATTTATGTTCTTTCACAACTCTGGGTTTACTGTGTGAGTGATTCTCCTGCATATATACTGGATGTCCTGAGTAGAGCTTAAATGTCCAAATCAGCCTTACACACATCTGATATTTGGTACTGGCTGTTGGCTAGGCCACTCTCTGTGTGACCTCTTGTCCTATAATAAACTAGACCCAGAATTTTCAGTGTTCTGATACTTGACACTCAAAAGAGCAAGAGCAGGATCTGCAAAATCTTTGAAGGACTATGTCTTATCATTGACCTTTCTATTGGTTAAATTTTCTTTCTATTGGTTAAATTGACAATGTGAGTGCAGATTCTAGGAAAAGGAAAAGTAGATACTACCTTTTGATCAGAAAATCAACAATAACTTGTTGAAAACTTGTGTGTGAGGAGACCTGTTTCATTGGGGATGATCATGTAACAATTCAACTCATGAAGTTTTTGCCTTAACATGATTAATTTCTTTTGACATGCATTATATTGCACAGATGCTTCTGAATTTTTCCACTTATTTTCTTTATATGACACAGACCTTTCAAAATTTATTTAGCAGGCATTAATTTGGCACTCGTATTCTTGACATTATGCTAGATGATAGGGTTGTCATGGTGAATTAAACCTCTCACTTCTAAGAAATGTAAAATCAGAGGAACAGTCTATGGTGGGGTAGGGAAGGAGAGCAAGGCAACAGGCATGGTAGGAAGGATGGTAGTAGACAACCAGCAACATTGTAGAGTGTTGGAAGGGGATCCGAATGAAGGCTGATTTTATCAAAAGCTGCATATAAGTAAAGATGTTTTTTTCTTTAGACATATACTTAATTTATTTTTTTCCCAAGAAAACCTAACTTCAGAGAAAAAGATGTAAATACTGAAAAATTTTGGTTCTAAAGGAGAGAAGTTTTTCAGAAAAAAATTTTGACAAAATATATGTGTATTTTAGGGTCAAGCATTTATGAATATCCTTGCTCATTTGTATGTTTTCTTTTTTTATTTAAAGAAAAAAATCAAAACAAAAAAGTGTAATACAGAATTTCAAAAAAAATGCTAAGAAATCATTAGTAGATAAATTACATATTATCATCTTAGAAATAGTTGTTCAAGTCACAAAATTAAAGCATAAAAAGTGGACAATCAAACAATGAGAGTGCAAACTGTTCTGTTCAATTATCCAACAAAAACTTAGTAATACGGTTATCTACCTTACATGCTTAAACATACATGTAGTTATATCCTTTAGAGCACCTTCCTTCCCTTTCTTTTTTACAATAGCTATTACACATTTCAGATCTTATTACTCCTACAGTTCTTATTACCTTTTACACTAGAGACAAATGTGATATTTATAAATATGATTCTTATTTATTTCACTTATGAGGATAGTCTCCAGTTGCTTCCATTTATCTATAAAGGCTTCAAGATCATCCTTTTTTATAGCTGAGTAATATTCCATTGTATAAAAATATCATATTTTTCATCCACTCTGCAGGTGATAGGCATGTCGGTTGTTTCCAAGATTTAGTTATTACAAATTGTGCTGTTATGAAAATAGGTGCACATATATCACTGTGACAAGACCTTTTCAGTTTTTCTGGGAAAATACCCAGGAGGGGAATAGCTGGATTGAATGGGGCTTCCAATCCTAGTCTTCTGAGAAATCTCCATAGTGATTTCCATAGTGGCTGCACCAGTCTACACTCCCACCAACAGTGAAACAGTGTTCTTTTTTCCCCATCGAAATTTGTTATCAGTTGATTTCTTGATGGCAGCCATTCTTTCTGGAGTGAGATAAAATCTCAATGCTGTTTTAATTTGCATTTCTTGATTGACCAGTGATGGTGAACATTTCTTCATGTATTTATTTGCCATTTGTATGTCTTCATGAAAAATGTGTGTTCATCTCAGATGCCCATTTTTGGAAAGGGTCTTTGAATTTGGGGGGCCTGATGTTTTTTAATTCATAAATATTTTGGATATAAGTCCTTTGAGTGGTTGCTGGCTAAAATTTTTCCCATTCTAAGGGTTTTCTTTTCACTCCGTTGGTGATTTCTTTTGAAGCGCAGAAACTTTTCAATAATATGAGATGCCAGTTGTTGATTCTTTGACGTGTTTCCTGTGCAATTTGCATTTTGTTCATGAATTCTCTGCCTACTCCTATGTTTCCAAGACTTCTACCTACTTTGTCTTTCAGTAGATTTAGTATTTCTTTTTTAATATTTATATCTTTGATCCATTTTGATTTTAGTTTAGTGCATGGTGATAGGCATGGGTCCAGTTTCAGTCTTTGGCATGTGGAGAGCCAGTTTTTCCAACACCGTTTATTAAAGAAGCTATCTTTCTTCCAGTGAACATGTTTAGCCTCTTTGTCAAATATCAAAGGCACTCAGGTGGCTGAGTGCCTTTGTAGTTGTGCTTGCATCTTCTAATCAGTTCCATTGATCCTCAGGTCTGTGTCTTACAGAATTTGTAGCACAATAATATTAGTTATCCTAAGTATGTTTATACAAATTTAGATATTTTTATTTTTCCTGCTTTCCCCTGAGACATTTTTTCACCTGTGAGAAGATTCTTACCCTTTCACTATATTTATTGAGGATTTTGTATCTTATGTACTCTGACCATTTCTTACACTAGGGAGACAATACAGTATTTACTCATGTGAGTTTGATTTATTTCACTTATGAGTATGCTCTCAAGTTGCATCCACTTACAAATATCTCAATGTGATAATTCTTTATAGCGAAGTAGTATTCCATTGTATGTACCACATCTTTTTTATCCATTCCTCAGTTGATGGGCATTTCCGCTGTTTCCAAGATCTGACTATTACAAATTGTGCTGCTACAAATATGAGTGTACATATGTCACTGTGATATGATGCTTCCAATTCTGGGAATATGCCCAGAAGTGGAATAGCTGGGTCAAATGGGACTTCCAATCCCAGCTTTTTGAGAAACCTCCAGACTGACCTCCACAGTGGTTGCACCAGTCTACACTCCCACCAAAAGTGCACAAGAGTTCCTTTTTCCCCCACAGCCTCTCCAGCATTTGTTGTTGGTAGTTTTCTTCATCCTGCCTATTTTTTCTGGAGTGAGATGGAATCTCCATAAGGTTTTAATTTGCATTTCTTTAATGACCAATGCTGCTGAACATTTTTTCATGTATTTATTTGCCATTTATATTTATTCATCTGAGAACTGTGTATTTATCTCAGGTGCCCATTTTTGGATTGGGTCTTTGAATTTTTGGGGTCTGACTTTTAAAAAATTCTTTATATGTTCTAGACAAAAGTCCTTTGTTTGTGGGACAGTAGACTAAGATTTTTTTTTCAAAATTCATGGGTTTCCTTTAAACTCTTTTGGAAATTTCTTTTGACATGCAAAAATTTTAATTAGATGAGATCCCAGTTATTGATTCTGGGAAGTATTTCCTATGAGGTTTGATTTTTGTTCATGAATTCTCTACCTTCTCATAGCTATGTCTTCAAGATTTCTACCTGCTTTGTCTTCAAGCAGATTTAGTCTTTCTGTTTTAATACTTAGATATTTGATCCATTTTAACTTTATATTAGTACATGGTGACAGGCATGGGTATAGTTTTAGTTTTCAGCGTACGGAGAGCCAGTTTTTCCAGAACCATTTATTAAAGAAATTATTTATCTTCCAGTGAACATCTTTGGCCCCTTTATCAAAGATAAAGTGGCTGAGTGTGTTCATAGTTGTAGCTGTATCTTTCAGTATATACCATTGATCTTCAGGTCTATTTTTATTCCAGTATCATGCTGATTTTATTACAGTAGCTTTGTAGTATAACTTCAAGTGAGGGATTGTGATGCCTCCTGCCTTGCCTTTGTTGCTTAAAATTACCTCTGCTATTCTGGGTCTCTTCTGGTTCCAGATGAATTTTAGGAGTGATTTTTCTAGATGTGTGAGGTATGCTAGTAGCATTTTGATTGGGAATGCATTAAATCTGTATAACAATTTTGGGAGAATGGCCATTTTCACAATATTTGCTCTTCCTATGCATGAACAGGGAATGTCTTTCCATTTTCTGAGATTCTCTTCAATTTCTTTTTTCAGGGTATTATAATTTTCCCTGAATAGGTCTTTTACTTCTTTTGTTAGATTGATTCCTAAGTATTTCATTTTTTTTGGATGCTATTGTGAAAGGTGTGGCTTTTCTTATTTCTCACTCAGTGAATTTGTTGTTTGCATATAGGAATGCTATTTATTTTTGAGTGTTGACTTTGTATCCAGCTATATTTTTGAATTTATTTATTATACCTAGGAGTCTTTCAATGAAGTTTTGGGGGTCTTCTATGTAGAGTTTCATGTCATTGGCAAATGATAATTTAATTTCCTCTTTTGCTATCCCTGCTTCTTTTATTTCTCTCTCTTGTCTAATAGCTCTGGCAAGTATTTACAGTACTATATTGAATAAGAGTGGTGACAATGGGCATCCTTGTCTTGTTCTTGATTTTAGAGTAAAGGCTTTCAGTTTTTGGCCATTTAATATGGCGATGGCTGTTGGTTTGTCATAGATGGCTTTTATCATATTGAGGTAAAGACTATTCCAATTTTATGTAAGGTTCGTATCATGAATGAGTGTGGGACCTTATCAAAAGCTTTTTTTGCACCTATAGAAATGATCATGTGATTCTTATTTTTGGTTCTGTTGATATGGTGGATTACATTTATTAATTTGCATATGTTGAACCATCCCTGCATTCCTGGGATGAATTTCACTTGATCATAGTGTTTAATCTTCGTGATGACTTGCTGCATTCTGTTAGCTAATATTTTATTGAGAATCTTTGCATCTATGTTCATTAGGGAGACTGGCCTGTAGTTTTCTTTTTTGCTGCATCTTTCTCTGGTTTTGGTATTAGAGTAATACTTGCTTCCAGGAATGAGGTAGGGGGAATTGCTTCCCTTTCAATTTCATTGAACAGTTTGAGGAGTGTCAGCATTAACTGTTCTTTGAATTTCTTTTAAAATTCCGCAGTGAGTCCATCTGGACCTGGGCTTTTCTTTGTTGTTAAGGTTTTAATTACATTTTCAACTTCATTAATTGAAATTAGGTATTAAACAATTTTACATCTTCTTGATCCAGCTTTGGTAATTGGTATATTTCTAGGTATGTGTCTATTTCTTCTGTGTTATCAAGCCTATGAGAGTAGAGGTTTTCAAAATAGGCATTATGTTCTGTATTTCCACAGGGTCTGTAGTGATTTCACCCATTTCATTCCTTATTCCATGAATTTGAGCTTTTTCTTTCCTTTTTAAAATAAGGTTGGCTAGAAGTTTATCAATTTTATTTATTCTTTCAAAGAACCAACTCTTTGTTGATTCATTGATTCTTCATATTGTTTTCTTAGTCTCTATTGCATTGATTTCTGCTCTGATCTTTAATTTCCTTCCTTCTTTTGGCATCAGGCTTGATTTGCTCTTCTTTTTCTAGATGTTTGAAGTGTAGTATTGGATTGTTTATTTGTGTTCGTTCTGTTTTCTTGATGTGGGAATTCACTGCAATAAATTTTACTCTGAGGAATGCTTTCATTGCATCCCACAGGTTCTGCTAAGTCATATTTATATTTTCATTTGCCTGTAGATATTGTTTAATTTCTTCTTTAATTTCCTCTGTGACTGACTGATTGCTCAAGAGTGTATTATTCAATTTCCATGTGTTTGTGGGGTTTTTGCAGTTTCTTCTGTCATTAATATCTAGTTTAATGGTGCTATAATCCAATTACATGCATGGGATAATTTCAATTCTTTTGCATTTACTTAAGCATGTTCTGTGAGCCAGTATATGGTTTATTTTAGAGAATGTCCCAAGTGCTGCTGAGAAGAATGTATATTATGATGCTGTTGGGTGGAACAATGTATACATCCACCAAGTCTATTGTTCACAGGTGTGATTCATTTCTGTTATTTCTGTGTGGATTTTCTGTCTAGTTGATCTGTCTCTTTGTGTCAATGGGGTGTTAAGGTCTTCCATTATAACTGTGTTATTGCTTATTTGATTTTTCATTTCTATTAATATTTGTTTTGTATAATTGGGTGCTCCCAAATTTGGTGCATATATAATTAAGATTGTTATCTCTTCCTCTTGAGGTTTTTCCCTAACTAGTATGTAGTAACCTTATCTCTTTTGATCATTCTTGATTTGGAGTTCATATTGTATGCAAACAGAATGGCTACCCCTGCCCTTTTGGGGGGTTCCTAATGCATGCAGTATTATTTCCCATCCTTTGACTTTTAGTCTGTGAGTTTCCTTTTGGGTTACATGTGTTTCTTGTATACAGCATATGGTTGGACGTTATTTCTTAATTCATTCTGCCAATCTATTTCTTTTAATTGGTGAATTGAGTACACTTACATTAATGGTTATAACTGAAATATATTGGTTTATTTTTGACATATTATCTTTCTGCTGTTGATTCTTTACCTTTCCACTCTGTTTAAAATTGTTTGCCTTGTTTAGTGATTTTTTTCCCTATGTCTATCTAGAATGTCTTTCAGTATTCTTTGAAAGGTTGGGTTGGTGGTCATGAAGTTTTTCAGCTGTCCTTTGTCATTGAAGTATTTTATTTCTACATCAATTTTGAAGGAAAGTTTTTCAGGGTACATCAGTCTGGGTTGGAATTCATTTTCCTTTAAGATCTGAAATACTTCACTCCATGCTCTTTTTTCCTTCATTGTGTTGAGAAGTCTGCTGTGATTCTGATAGGTTTTCCTTTATAGGTGATCTGCTTCTTTTCTTTAACAGCTTTTAATATTGTGTTCTTATGTTGGATATCTGGGATAGTGATTATTACATGTCTGGGTGTAGTTTTATTTTGGTTTTGGATATTTGGAGTTCTATATGCTTCACTGATCTGTATGTTAGTTTCTATTCTCATGTTTGGGAAATTTTCAGCTATTACTTCTGTAAATAGCCTCTTGATATCATTTGTGTTGTCACCTTCTTTTTCCTTTATACCTATCAATCTTATGTTGTTTTTCTTTGCATCATCTTGCAGCTGTTGAATTGTTATTTCCTGATTCCTTATTTTTAAAAGATCTTTCCTTTCCTGTTCACTAGCTGCAATCTTGTCTTCGAGGTCTGAAATTCTATCTTCACTTTCATTGAAGTGGTTTTGCCAACTTTCAATGGAATTGTTGATTTCCTGTATATCTCTTTGAATCTGTTTCATGCATTCTGTTTGTTTCTTATAGTTTGTTCTAGGTTTCCATATTTTTGCATTGTTCCTTTAATTTTTTCTTTATGTCTTCTTTAGATTGTTCAGCATTTCATTCATTACATTTATCATTTCTTCTTTTACCTGGGAGATTATTTCTGATCTGAGTTCTTTTATAGCTTCCTGGAGTTGTTTCTTTACTTCAATTGCTATCATTTCAGGAGTTTCAGGTGTATGGCCTACATTTTGTTCTATGTGCATGTCTCCTAGGCTTGCTTGGGATGGACTGAAGTCTTGAGATTGCATTTTGTTCTTTTGTTTTGTCATTGTCCTATATTCCCTTAGGGAAGTCAAATGCAAATTCTCAGTTGTTTCTTGGGTTGAGAGTATCTATTCTTATTGCAGCGAGTTTCCCTAGTTTAGTGGAGGTCCTTAGACAGACCTTACCAGATGGCTCCAACCACTTGAGATTGCTGGGCAGGGCCTTCCCAGTCTAGGAGCCAAGCACCACAGGTTCCCCGTGGGCTGAAGAATGCTGCACGCACTTTCAGATTGTCAGACTGAAGGCAGGCAGCTGCAGTCAGCTCAGGAGTCACTGAGTGGGGCCCAGAGAGGACCAGAGAGATCTCCCAGTGCATTCTCTGGTGATATGGGAGACAGGGCGGGTTCTTACCAGTCTCCCAGCAAAGCACCGAAGGTTTCATCAGTTGGATAGCACTGCGCGCAGTTTCCGGTGTGCCAGGCGGAATGTAGACAGCTTGGCAATTGCTAGTGGGCCCAGATAGGCCCAGAGGGCTCTCCCAGTGCATCCTCCAGTGATATGGGTGGTGGGGGGTGGTCTTATCAGGCTTCCATCAAAGTGCCAAAGCTTCCCCATGGGCTGGGGAGCACTGTGAACACTTTTTGTCATGCCAGGTGGAATGCAGGCATCTAGGCAATTGCTGGATGGGGCCCAGATAGGTCCAGAGGGACCTCCTGGTGTGTCCTCAGGTGATGTAGGAGGCAAGGTGGGGTCTTATCAGGCTCCCATTAAAGCACCAAGGCTTCCCCATGGGCTGGGGAGCAAAGTGCTCACTTTCTGTCATGCCAGGCAGAATGCTGGAAGCTAGGCAATCCCTCTGTATTTTTTGTTTCAATTGCATTAATTTCTTCTCTGATCTTTGCAATTTCCTCTTTTCTATGAGCTTTGGGTTTTACTTGAGCTTCTTTTTCTAGAAACTTGATATGAAGCATTAGATTGTTTATTTGTGCTAGTTCTGTTTTCTTGATATGACAATTTATTGCTATATATTTCCCTCTTATGACTGCTCTTATTGCATCCCACAGATTTCAGTATGTTGTTTCCTCATTTTCATTGAGTTGTATGTATTGCTTTATTTCTTCTTTAATTTCATCTGTAGCCTACCAGTTATTCAGAAAGTTGTTATTTAATTTTCATATATTTATGCAGGTTTTGCAACTTCTTTTGCCATTAATTTCCAATTTCAGTGCACAATGGTCAGATATTATATATGGGATAATTTTACATTTACTTAACATTTTATAGGATAATATATGGTCTATTTTGGAGAATGTCCCATGCACCGCTGAGAGAAATGTGTATTCTGATGTGGTTGGGTGGAACACTCTGTTAACATCTACTAAGTCTATTTGCTCACAGGTATGATTTAGTTCTATTATTTCTTTGTTGACTTCTTGTCTAGTTGATCTATATCTTTGTGACAATAGGGTATTAAGGTCCCCTGTTATAATTGTGTTATAATATTAAGGTTCCCTGTTATAATTTGTCTTATATAGTTGGGTGCTCCTGTATTTGGTGCATATATATTTATAATTGTTAATTCTTCCTTTTGAATTTTTCCACTAACAAGTATGTAGTGACCTTTTTTTAAAATCCCTTTTAATCATTTTAGGTTTGAAGTTCACATTGCCTGCAAATAGAATAATTACCCCTGCTTTCTTCTTGGTTCTTGTTGTATGGAATACTGTTTTCCATCCTTTGACTTTTAATCTATGAGTTTCCTTTTGGGCCAGCTGTTTCTTGTACACAGCCTATTGTGGGATCATGTTTCTTGATCCATTCTATAAACCTATTTCTTTTGATAGGTGAATTGAGGCCATTTACATTTATAGATATAACTGGCATGTACTGGCTTGACTTTGTTATGTTATGTTCCAGTCAGTTGTTTTATGCTTTCCTCCCTTGTTTAATTGCTTGTCTTGCCTGGTGGTTTCTTTCTGTTGTTGTTCTCGAGACTGTGGTCATTTTTATCTCTGTCTAGTATGTCTTTCAATAAGCTTTCTAGGGTTGGCTTGGTGGACATGAATTTCTTCAGTTTTTCTTTGTCATTCAAATATCTTGTTTCTCCATTAAATTTGAATGAAGGTTTTGCTGTGTACATAAATCTGGGTTGAAATTTGTTTTCTTCCAGGGCTTGAAATACCTCACTCCAAGCTCATCTTGATTTAAGGATCTGTGCTGAGAAGTCTGCCATGATTCTAATGAGTTTTCTTTGATAGGTGATTTGTGTCTTTTAGTATTCTGTTTTTATGCTGCATGTCTGGAATCTTAATTATTGCATGTCTGGGTGTAGATTTAAGTTGGTTGTGACTGTTTGGCCTACTTCTGGAAGGGGCTTTGCTATTGCTCTTGTTTACTCACTGAAGGTGGGAAACTCTATTCCTATTTTAGGGGCAAACTCACCTGACTGATGGAAGCCTGCTGAGTTCTTTGGTCTGGATGAGGGGTCACTGAATCTCCCCTTGATACAGCATGGTTAATCCACTGCAGTTCAAGGTTCTGGGGGGAGGAGTGGGAGCTGAAGATCAACAGCAATACTAGGTCCAGGAGGTGGGGGGTGGGGTGGGTCCCCAACTGCAGTGGTGGGACTGCGGGGGTATGCACTACTGGCTGGAGTTCATGGGTCCTGAGGTGGGTGGCCAGGATGGTGGTGGCATGGGAGGGTTCTGGGTCTGGCCCAGCCCTGCACACCCTGCTGGCTAGAGTTCCTGGGTCCCACAAGGTTACTGGCCAAGACAGCTGGGGTCACAGGAGGGGCGTTGGTCTGGCCCAGCCCTATATGCACCACTGGTTGGAGTTTCTTCTGGGTACTCTTTCAAATGCTAATGTATCCTGGATACAAAGCCTCACAGATGCACCCAGAAATGATGTTCATCAGCTATCTCTACGTCCTTTAGCCCAGTCCAGGAGATATGTAAAATAGTTGTTTCAATTTTCAGAATACTTTCAACCTATATCAATTTGGTACCCACTTTCATTTCCTTTAAAAATGCAGTATATCAAATAAAAGTCACACTCTCTTGATCCACCCACCTTCCAAAATCCCCATCTAGGACTGCAAGAGGAACTTGAAGACACTTAGATATATGTCACAACATTTTTGCATAAGACTAAAGGTGAAATGACTATGGAAAGAGGCACAGTTAGGAGAAAATTGAACTGATAAATGCAAAGAGAATGAAATACTTTGCCAAAGAATGGAGAGTTTTACATGATGATTAGAAATATGTCTGACATTCATGGATTTTTTAAAACTGATTTTCATACAAGTTTGTGTAGACTTCAATATTCTCCACTTGATGTTGGCCCTTACAGGTATGCTGCCCACTGTTTTTAGCCTCCTCCTTTGTTCAGGGTTCTGCCCCCTCTGGAGGTGCTCCACAAGCCCTACATTTTAATGTGGGTCACCTTTTCTTTACTGGGACACTGTGGTGGAAGGAAGCATGTGGAACCCTAGCTCTGGCAAAGCCAACTGGCAGCACTGTGATGCTGCTTCACATGGAGGGGTTGGAAGTGACTGAGAAATAGCATAGTCTCTTATTTAGCAGGCAATTTCCACACCTGATCCATGGCTGTTTCTCCAGCCAATGTGATGAGGCCAAGTGAGAAGGATGCTCATGGGTATGGAATATCTTCTTTATAGGTGTCATTGTGCTTGGTGCTTTTGCACCATCTGTTAGGTTTAATGCTAAAACACTGCTCAGTGGGTGTTTACATGTCATCTGAAATAGCTGGCAATTCCAGTCTCTGCATGCCTTCTTTGGCTTGTAAGAGCCAAGAATGGGGTTACATGGTTGCCTAATATTAGAAAAAATTTTCCTGAAATGCTGTGCTACATGTAGCACCCAGCAATCTCTTCATTGAACTTGACATCACTGGATATTTTTGTAGAATGTACTACCTTTAGCTTGAAAATCCAGTTTCCAAAGTGTTCTCAATCCCCATGTGTATTTTAGTATTTTTTTATATCATTCACCCTCATCAAATTGCAGTCTCAGTGTGTTTCTGTAGCTTTGCTGCCAAAGTGCACCTACTTTAGCATGTTATTGTATAAATTACACTCCCATTATAGTTCAGGACAGAGTAAAATACTTGAAGTTTTGAGGCCTGAGTCACTGCAGGAAGAACAACTATTGCTGCACATTGTGCTCAATTATATTCACGATTAAAATTTTAGTTTTTAAAGTTGATGGATCTGAATGGAGTTATGTGCATGGTCAGTCACTGGAGATCCCCATCACTGTGTCCCTCTCTGATTCTGGATAAAAGACCTGCTGGAATGCTGGGAGGGTGAGTATGAGTCTTTTTAGAAAGATATCTCCCATGTTTTCTGTTTCTGTTTAACCAGCAACATGAAGCACAAATTGAGAAGCTGACACTTCAATAGGTCACAGTTATTTAAAGCTTTCTACTAATGGAGTTAATGGTTGGTACTCATGGAGATGGCTGTGATGCTGTACCAATGGAAGCTATGGATCTAATTCTATTCCATTTGATAGAACCTGTTTTGTGCCAGACATACAACAAATGACCCAAATGTGACTCTAACAGGAGCCCAAACCCTAGCTTTAACTAAAGCTTAGCTCTCAGCCTAACACTAACTCCAACACTAAATCTAACCCTAGTGCTATAACCAACCCTATCAACAGCCCTAACCCTAACCCTAACCCTAACCCTAACCCTAACCCTAACCCTAAAAGGCTTTGAAGCTGGGCTATAATTTGGCAAAATGTTGCCATTGGGGAAATGTACAGAAGATGAACCATTATTGTTTATTAAAACTACATGTGAATCTATATTGATCTCAAAGAAAGTTTAATAAAATGTATACTCTAAACATATGTAAATAAATTTGGGTAGAGTAACACCAAGGGAATTGGCCTTCTTGACCTTGGGACCCTCCAAAAGTTTTTTTCTTTTTCAGATTCAGAACAAAATATGATTGTTATAAAATTTTTACACACTTGTTCAGGGGCTGGCCACCTTATATCATTTCCAAATAGAACAGGTAAGGTTTCTATCACTCCAACATTTTGTAAACTTGCACCCACAACTAGAAGCCTAGGTAAATTTTTGACAAAAATTATGCCATATGGAATGATAACCCTCTCATACAGGTAGTGCTATTAACAACAGCTTGTTGATTATTCTCCTCATAGAATTTCTTCTACTGGAACAACTCAAGAAATAATTGTATGAGCCTTAGGTTTTGGCATGGTCCACTCACTCATGGCCTCCTAGAATTTGAGGAAAATTCATGAATGTAAAATTAGAGAAAACATTACATAGATATGTCCCCAAACCTCATTCAAAGTTACCTGTATATGCATCCATTCCAGGAATGATCACTGCTCTGCAATGCATTCAGGAACCTTTCCCAAGAAGTTCCTCCAGCACAACATGTGATCTCCTTCTCAAGTGGACACCAGAGAGTGGAAACTGCATGCTCCTTGCTCATACATTTTTCTTGCAGATGGGTTAGTGTGATGGGCTAATAGTGTATACCATGATGATGCAGATAGTCCTTTATCTCTGTTCCTCACATGACCACAGTGGTGATTGTGACATATCACAATCAGCATATCCACTTCTCATTCATGGGCCATGCAAGTTCTTTGTCATCAAATAGTAAAAGTCCTATCTGAAGAAAAATCTGATTTCTGTTCAAAGAAATATTTCTCTCACATGGTTACATAACTCTACACAGATGTTTTGGGTGGACACCTAGGCTGAATTCATGCCACCACTTATGAGAGAGAAGACAGATTAGGATGTTGGAGACACAGCACACAGCTTAAGCCTTGTTGATATTCATTAAGCAAATAGAATGAGATAAATCAGAGGAAACAAGGACATGACACAGGACTCTGGCAAAGTGTGTGTCATATAACTGACATTTGAGAAGGTTACTCACATAGAAGACTGGGAATCAGAGCCCATGGATCAAAGAGGATGCTAACTCCTACATGCTCCTTGGAAAGATGCAAAGCTAGTAAGAACTATCTGCTTCTCAGCCCTTGCTTTGTCTCCAGGATGGTGACCAGTTGGAGGATGTGGGGGCCTGGTCTATGGGGAGGGTCAAGTAAAATGAGCTGGAGGAAACCAAGAAATAGAGAATATCTTTCCTGTCACCTTGCTGTGCCTGAGCCTTGTGTTCTCCTTCTGAATCCTAGGGGCAGAGCTACCAGTCTTATGCAGGGGAGACTGCTTCAGGATCAGGAACAATGTATGCACTTTAGTGAGACAATGTGAAAATATCTGATACCAAGGAAGATGTGGGAATGAGAATAAATGAAGAATTCACCCTGCTCTAAGAAAACAGGGAGAATTTAAATGTGATCCAATCCTAGCGTCCCCTGGGTTGAGGTGATGACCCTGAATGTGGAGGACATTTAAACATGGACCTACACTGAGCAAGGCTCTCTTTCCTCTTTTCTACAGCAATAACTGGACAGCAGATACAGCCCTGGAACTGATCTTCAGATGTCTTGGGAGTGAGGACATCCTGCACCCATGCCAGCTGCAGAAGACTCTGCTGCCCTTCCAAAAGGGGCAGCCCCAGGCCCTGTGGGTGAGTGGGTCAAGGTGCTAGCATAAGCTTGGAGCACAGCACTGGGGTGTCCAGTAAACTGGGGTCTCCATTTCACCAATTTGCCCAGTTCTGTCCTGAATTAAACTTAGGACATCAGTAAATGGATGAGTGGAATGGAGCTATCAGCAATCAGCAGAAACTGTATTGTCTTTATTTAGCAGAGCATAGAAGAACACATGCTTTAAAAACTAGAAAAAGCCTTGTGTTTTAGGTTAACAAAATTCCTATTAGGGAACATTTTGATGTGTAGACTTATTCTTGGAATCTGCCCTATTTGGAGTTTTCAAAGTGGGTTAAAATAAATGTGTTATGATGTTGGGAAATTTCTTTCCTCTGAGAAGCAGCAACTACTCACAGGAAGTTCTTATCTTCTGGGTGGCCCCAATTCTCATTGAATTGACAATGCTGTGCTTTCAGATGGTGATGGCCCCTTTTATTTCCATTAGAGTGAGGTTTCTCCCTGTGATTGAAATTTACTGCTACCTATGGGCACCTTCCCTTGTGAGTATCAGTAATGAGTCCCCTATCTCAAATATCAGGTGTTGCCAAATATCTTTATCCCTCTCTGTGGGGTACCTGTACGCAGGGAGCAGATGAAGCTGGAGACGGACCTTTTGTGTGGGGGCAGTAAGAGGTCAATGTGTGCCCCTGACAAACAAGTTGCCCCAGCTCAGAGTACATGAAGGTCCAAGGCTATCCAAAAAATGCATTTCTAGGGAAGGATGTGCCATGTGACTTTATCTTTTTTTTAAAATTTTATTTAAAGAGGGGGGAAGCTAAACAGAAAAAAGTGTAGAAACAGTACAAATTTCAAAAAAAAATAAACAGTAAGAAATCACTATTTGATACATTACATATTGACTTCTTGGATATAGTTGTTCAAGTTACAAAATTAAAGCATGCAAAGTGGACATTCAAACAGTGAGGCTGCAAACAGTTCTGTTCACTGACCCAACAAAAACTTAGTAATCAATCCTACACACTTAAGTATACATACAGTTAACTATTTTAGAGCACTTTCTTTTCCTCCTCTTGCTTTTTTAAAAAAAATTTTTTATTTAAAGAAAAAATTTTGAAACAGAAAGAGGGTAGAAACAATACAAAATCTCAAAAACAAAACAAAACAAAACAAAACAGAAAAAAAAACAAAAACAGTAACCAGTAAAAAATCACTAATTGATAATTACATAATTTCTTGTTAGATGCAGTTGTTCAAGTTACAAAAGTAAAGTCCACAAAGTGGACATTCAAACAGTGAGACTGCAGACAGTTTTGTTCATCCATCCAACTAAAACTTTAGCAACATGGTTATTAATTCCACACACTCAAACATACATGCATTTATATCCTTTAGAATACTTTCTTTCCCTTTTTTCCTTTACAATAACTTTAATCTATTCTCATAAACTACTTAGAAGTTCTATACATATATAAGTCTCTACACATATACCTAGCCTTTGTGTATTAGAGGGAGAAACAAATCAAAACAAGTCAGCAATACAAATTCCTAGAGAAACACAAAATGAAAAGAACATACAAAAACACAACACTAGATGATCTACGGTAGTCACTATGATGTCTCTTTTTATTTTCAATAAAATTGTCTGTATCATCAAATATAATATAAACTTAGCATTGATTTACACTATTAATAAAATCTAAACATTGGAGACATTATAGGACTTCAAAGGCAGTTAACAATCAAACCAGAATGGGTATCCTATTGAATCCTGTCATCTTCAGAGTACTTGCCCCTACTCTCAGACTTGACACTCTCAAGCATACCAGATTCAAATAAAATCAGTCAAGATAAAACAGTGATATAACCAATGTTCTCTGTCTTATCTCTGCCATGCTATTTTTCTGTTATTTGTTTACTTTTCTCCTTCATTCTACTGTCTGCCCCTTTCTTTGAGGCCTTTCTGCCATTATTACTGGAACCCTGGTGATTTTCTCTCTTTCTAGAATGTCCTTCAGTATTCTTTGCAGGGTTGGATTGGTGGTCACAAACTCCCCCAGTTCCTCTTTGTTATGGAAACATCTTGTCTCTCCATTAATTTTGAGAGACAGTTTTGCAGGGTACATCATTCTGGGTTGGAGGTTATTTTCTTTCAGGGCTTGGAATATTTCACTCTAAGCTCTTCTTGATTTGATGGTTTGCATTGAGAAGTCTGTTGTGATTTTGATGAGTTTTCCTTTATAGGTAATCTGTTTCTTTTCTCTGACTGCTTTTAATATTCTGTTCTTGTGATGGATTTCTGGGATCCTGATTATTATATGTCTGGGTGTAGATCTGTTTGGGTTGTAGCTGGCTGGAGTTCTATATGCCTCACTTATCTGAACTTCACTTCCGTTACCTATGTTTGGGAAGTTTTCCTTAATTATTTCTGTGAATAGAGTTTTTATTTCATTTGTATTTATGGCTGAATCTTCATTCACATATTTTATTCTTAGGTTATAAATCCTCTTGTCATCTTCTAGCCTTTGTATCATTGCTTCCTGGTTCCTTGTTATTTTTAAGAGATCCTTCCTTTCACAATCATACTTTGCAAATCTATCTTCAAGTTTTGAAAGTTTGTCTTTAGTTTCTGTTAAAAGGTTTTGCCTTTTTTAATTTCCTGATACTCTCTTTGGATCTGTTTCATATATTGTAGATTTTGTTTATATTCTTCATTAAAGTTTTCTCTTCTTTCTCTGGGTTCCTCTATTCTTTCATTTGTGCCTACTTGAGGATTACTCAGGACTTCTTTTATTAATCTTCTTATATCTTGCTTCACCTGAGTTAGAATTTCAGATTTAATTTTGACGATGAGGTCACGGATGTATTTCTTTATTTCCGTTGAGGCTGTCTCTGACATTACAGGTTTGCTGCTCTCAACCTCCTCTGCATTTACCTCTGTTGGACTCACTTTCCCTGGTTCCACAGTTGGGGACCTTTTGCTCTTTCTCTGTCTTGTCATGTTTCCAGCCCCTTCAGACAGGTGGGTGGTAGAGGTCTCTGGGCCTTTCCTATTGCTTACAGTTTTTCTGCAATGCACTTGCTAGGGAAGTACTGCCTCCCAGTCCACTGCAAATCTGTGAGTTGCACAGTGAGAACTGGCTCCTCTCCCTACGTCAGTCAGCCAGTTTATGCTTCAACAAGTTTGTGTGTTCCCTGGGGATGCCACTGGCCCAGAAAAGCCTCATCCCTGGCTATTGGGTTTCAACCAGGGGCGTGGCCCTGCCTGAGCAGATCCCACCAATCTGCTTTGGACTAGGAGTCATCAGCGGACGCTGCCTCGGGTTTTGATTCCAGCCAGCCCTGCCCAACTCTCATGACTATTGATATTAATCCTTCATCAGGAAAGAAGTTGGCAAAGATTTATTATACTGTATATGTGAGGGCATTATTTTGGTGTGAATAAACAAGGCTCAAGATCCATAGAGGATTAATGTGATAAAATAAAAGCACTATGCTTGATCCTGTAGAATTTGATGTTGAAAGGGTGTGTTTCCACACTCAGGTGAGAGAAGAGGATGAGAGATACAATTAACCAGCTATCTGAGTCTGGAAGCTTGCATGGACAGAAGATAATAGGAAACACAAAAGTGTTAATGACCAGCCAACATTTCAGTAGTAAAGATGTAACAGCGTGTGTCAATGTGCTGCAGGGTGCTGAAACAGCGCCTCTCCCTGCACTCACCCCTGGGCAGTATCCCCAGGAACTTTTCCTACTAGCAAGAGTTTGTGTCAGTGTTAATTTGGGGGACAAGGCAATGAGAATCATCTAGATGAGGGCAAATGATGCAAAATGAAATGACAAAATATGAACAGAAGCTTGAGGACCTTCCAGGAGCTGAATATTGAAGCTAAAAGTGTTAAATGTTGCAAGAATACCCAGACATGTGCAGTGTGCTACTCCAAGCATGTAGCATATAACTCCACTGGGCTGCATCAGGAAGCCCTGGGGGCATTTGAGGACTGGCATTGCCTTCTAGTTTAGACAAGATAACAACATGTATGGATCAGTGGATTGTAATTAAGTGGTAAAAATGGTGCCAATGTCATGCACAATGACTGCTGTAGAGCATGTGCTGTCATTGTGAGCTTTTTTTCTCTCCTGGCCCCATGACTTTTAGAGGATGAAGAGAGATGCTACGTGAGCATGAGTTGTACATAAGGGTTTGTTCTATTTCTTACTGGGTTCTTCTTTCCCCTAAAAGAACTAGCATTAGCCAATGTTGATTGCTGGTTCTGCCAAAACCAGTGCTCTGCACTACAGCTACATTAGTATTTCATGAGAAGATGCACTTACTACTAAAATAATTCTTGTCATTGGACAATTTTCACATGACTGATAATAGTAGCAGGTAAAGGGGATGGATGTGCTTATGCTCAAGCTGACCATAGTGATTATCATTCCCATTCCAGTGAACACAGAGCTGCTGATGTTCAAGCCTAGACTGGCTCAGACCTGCAAAGGAATAAAAGTCAGTTAAGTAATCCAAAGGCATACTCAGCCATGTCTCCACTATCCATGTGAAGCCTCCTCCATTTGTTTCCCAACATGTTTCATACTGTCTTCAATATTTCAGTGGTCTTCAAAATGACTTCTTTCCCTAAATTTGAAATGATTAATCTCTGGCCAAGATAAAACCATGACCCTGCTATTTCCTAGTTTTACTCTTTCAGATGATGTCTAGGAGTACAAGAGATCAACTCCAAGTCTCCTTGCTGGAATTTTTGAGTCTTCTGCCCCTGGGCTGCACAGCCCTGTCTTTGCACCTGCTGTTGAGCTCTGCTGCAGGGCTGAGCACTCACCATTTCCTAAATGATGCCTTTCTTTGTGGCTCTCTACCTTTTGCACAATATGTCTTACATTGTGTCTTTATTTCTGTCCAATCTCTTTTTATGGTGGAATAAACTTTCTATTTGAATGAAAATAGCTCAGGAAAGGCTGAGAGGTTTGGCATGAATGTTGCATGTGTACCTTTCATTGGTTGTAGCCAGAGGAAATGTTAGAGGCTAGATTTTGGAAAGCTCATATTGATCACACTACAGTTTTATTTTTGCATTTTCAGCAAGGAATTATCTATCTATCTATATATCATCTATCATCTAGATATAGATAGATATAGATATGGATATGGACAAAGACACACTGTCTATAACTAGCATTGTGAAAGATATACTGGTGTGAGTGATAATTTAAAATTTTTTTCTTGAGTAAAAGTTCATTGGGAAATGGAAAACTCAAAACTCTTTCTGGATGTGGTTGAAATAGCTTTTTAATTAATGACTCAATTTTGAATCCTGGACTCAATTTTGAGGTTCAAGACTACTCTAGCTGACTATGCTTGACTTTACTTCTCCAGAGCCACTGCATTTCCATTCAGACTCCCTCAGCCACAATCTCACCAAAATATTCAGTACCCAGTAAACAGTGATTATCCCAGTATTTAAATATAACTATTGAACAATCCTTCAAGGTAAAGCTCATGTCTCTTGAATTTTAAGAAATAGTCTCCACTTTACTTCCAGCCAGAATGCATATTTAATTAAATCTTTCCCTTTGACATTGAAATAAAATAAAGTAGAACTCACAAGACCTTTTGTAGTCCTTTTTGCTACTGCAATTGAGAAAGACCCTGAAATAATAAACTAGAAATGGAAGGAAAAAGTCAGGTAAAAACTTTAAAAAGTTATTATGAATCATGATTTATTAAAACTGACTCCTAAAATCTGTCAACACGTTAAATAGAGCAACAGTTTAAAAGAAATACCAACATTTGTTGATTATGGTTTCAATCTTCTAATGAAGAACACAAGAATTCTGAGATAGATTCATGGGAGAATTTATCAAGTTTTTCAAAATACAGCTAACAGCAATGGTCTTAAAATTGTTAAAATCCCTGAGAAATATGGCATCCAAATTCTTGAAAGGAAGTAATACTAATACAATACCTATGTTGATATGATATCCAAATAAAAATAAAAGCAATTAGTACTATTGACATTTAAAATATCTGGTAAAAGTCCTGAATAAAATAATGGCAAAGAAAAATTTAGATTCTTCATTTGATGATGACTGGATTAAACTAGTGTATTTGATTCTATGAATTGTAAAACAGATTACAAATTTCTAAAGTGCCTGTAGTTGATTTGGTTGAATTCTCTGCCTTATATAATTCAACTTTTAAGTTTCTGAATTATTATTCCACCTATGATTTTAGAAACTTAAAAATGATAAATTAATTCCAAAGTGAATGAACTAATGAAATAGCTTGATAAATGTACTCTTTCATGAAATCTTAAATAAATTGAAAAATTTCATGAACATCACCCTGAAAAAACAACAACATAGAATACTGTCTATTCTTTTATCTGAAATAAATCATGAGCACGGGACATTTTCTTTCAAATACTGTTGTAGGTTGGGTCATGAGTGGCTCCAAAAGTAGGTGTGTTAAAGTCCCCCTACTGATGACATTTTGTGTTAAAAACTGGATTTATTAGTACAACATTCATGATTCATTTGTCATACTAACAAAACTACACAAAAATCTTAGAAGAAAAATGAAAGTGAGTGTGAGAGATTGGCATGAATAAAACTTGGCAATATTCCAAAAGTACATATAACAAAACTTGAAAAAATAGATTAATGTGGCAATAACTTTGTGGGAGTGTCATAAAAGACACATAGCTGGAGTAGAGATGGAAGAGTGGAAGAGACATTTGCAATCAAACAGGGCTCACTATTTGTGCATGTGCTGTGGGAAGGAGCAAAAGGGAACACTGCACAGGTGATCTGGGAAATACAATTAAAAAGATGTGCAAAGGCGCCATCAAAATGTCTGTACCAAATAATCAGAAGCTGAATTGAGAAATGCCTGCCACACCCTGGGTGGTGGCTCATTTGTGAGAATTTAGCTGCTGCCCTTTGTGGGGATCCATAAATGTGCAGAAATCAGAATCTATGTAAGGGGGCTTCCAATGTAGTCTTGGGAGGGAAATGAAAGTGGAAGTTGAAATCTGGATTGATTAGGTGTGCAGTTCTGGAAATAGACTATTTTGAGTCCTGATTCCTAAACCTAATAGACTTGGACAAGTTAGTAACTTTTCTAACTCCTAATTTCCTCTCTCATACAATAATTCTGACAACCAACAGTACCTCAGAAGATTGTGATATGTGATCAAAATGGATGTATGTATATAATATATCCACAATAGAGTGCCTGTGTCATAGTAAGAGATCAATATAAAGTAATTTGTTTAGATTGTTATTAGACACAAAAGACATTGCAGCATCTAGATGTAGACAAAAATTTTCTCTTCTACAAATCTTAAACTTCTATACTCTGAATAGAAGAGGGAAGTGAAAAGTCAGGCCTATCATGAAACTCTAATCTTTCTTATTTTCAACTTCATAGAAAAAAAAGACACCATAAAACACCAGAATAGTTTTCCTGATGCTAACATAAACATATTATACAAATTAATTGAATATTCCTAAGCTCAGTAGATAAAACATGATATATTGTATTCAGTGTATCCTCTAATGTGCAGAAAAACCCTCTTGCATTTTAACTTGAGTAAGATTTTTTAAACTTTCTTAAATTGTTATCTTGATTAAATTTTAATTGAAGTTAATTTTAGTAAACTTCTGAAATAAAGTTCGTCTGAAAGTAATTCTGTTCTTCTAAGATAACCATTAGCAGAATTGATAAATTGCCAATGTTCTCATTTTCTTCAGTCACCTGTGGTCTTCTGAGCAGTGTGAAACCTTCCTAGCTACAGAAGTGATATGTTAGGGGAAGTTCATAGTAACAAGACAGGCACCTTTGCTCACCCTTGCTTTGAGGATCTATGTGTAAGATAATAATGAGCAGTGATGTGTGCCTGCAAAATAGGTGTGCTCTGCTGGTCATGTTCCATGAGGTTCCTTGCACTGAACTTGCCAAGCTTGTAGGGGACCTGCCCATGGGCTGCCTTTTGGAAGAACCCATGCAGTCAATGTTTAAATCATTCTGCTTTGTGTCCATAGCTACAGTTTGCTGTAATACATCTTCCTTAATAGATATGAAATAATTAATGTCTAATTTTCCATAAATTTATTCTGTTACGTTCTTTATGCTATGTTAAGTGAGAAAGTGAAACAAAAGAAGGTTAAACATACTTGTCTCAAAGCAATAGTATATATAGTACAGTTAAGAGAGGATTTCCTGGAAAACTGAGAATGGTATAAATAATACTGTGTTATCTACTATTTTGTGAAAAGGGGCCACTCATCATTACTGATCCCCAAATAGTACCTTATGTATACTGACAGGGAGTTTTGTCTATAAAAGGGCAGTGTGCTGCACATTATTACTATTCCCATACTGAGGATCATCAAACCAGTCATGATCTGTGTTGCCTGCAAAGGGAAAAGGAAACAAAACACTATTTTTGCTCAAAATGGAGTTTATAACACCTTCTAGCCAACTACACAAGTATTCTCCATCTTTTGGTGCAGTCTATTGACCTTTAGCTATTCTCTTGTCACTTTTTAACATAAAGTATTATGAATATGCTAACTGACTCAAATTATCCCTCTATTTGTCACACTGCTAGTGATTTTACAGTTAGAAGAAGTTTGTTAAAATCTGCCCAAAGGGACTTATGTGACACCCAAAATACTACTTGTATTTCATCTGCTGCTGTCCTTTATTACATGCTTGAACTAGGGTGACCCATAAATTAGGAAGCCATTATTCTAGTGAGAAGACTTAACATAGGAAAGAAAATTAGATATAGAGGCAAGAAAACAAAACAAGAGCAATTGTGACATTCTCTTAGGATGCTGGGTCTCAAGACTAAATGCATAGTGAGTTAAACATTGAGCATTGGAAAAAAAGCTATGAATTATCAAATCTAGTGAGGCATAGAGGTATGAAGGGAGAGAAATTAACAACATAAGAGTCATATGATAGAAAATTAAGATTTAAAATCCTTTACCTAAGCTTCCACCCAAGAAACTAGAAGTGACAGAGTAATTAAATCCAAATAAACCAAATTAAACCTTAGAGTAGAAATTAATAAAAATTGATAAACAATAAACCAGCAGACAAAAACAACAGTATTTAAAGAAAAATTTAAGAACAAATTAAGTCAGTTATTATCTAGCCAGGATGAGCAAGACAGCGAATATCAGCTAATAATATCAGAATGAAATTGAAGTCATCACTATGGAACAACATCAAAAGGTTAATAAAACAATAATATGAGAAACTGTGCACACAAATTTGAAAATCAATATGAAATGGGTAACTTCTTAGAGACACACTGCACAAAACCCACAATAAATAAAAATGAATATATATAGGGACATGTTATTAAATAAAAATTATGGATATTTGGTAGTGATAAAAATATACCGGTCCTAGAAGGTTTCAAGGAGTAAACTTTACCAAATGTAAAAAGAAAAAATTATGACAAATCTCTACAGTTTGGTTCAAAATACATGTTAATTCATTGTATGAAGCTAGAAATACCAAAAATAACAAAACCAGATGGACATTACAAAAAGCCACTGAACAACATCACATTTCTCATGAATATAGATAATATATTGCTCAGCAAATTTAATCTGACAGTTTATAAAAAGAACTAAGAACCATGAGTGATTGGTATTTATCTAGGACATGCAAGAATTGATTATCACTTAAGAATCAATTAATTCAATCTATCTCATCAGTAGCCTGAAAAAATCATATGATTATATCAAGAGATAGCAAAAAGAACTAAGAAAAACCACTCATCCATTATAAAGAAATTCCAGTAAACTAGGAGTATAAAGGACTTTCTCAGTTTAATAAAGGAAATCTGCAAAAATCCAAACAACTACCACTAAAGTCAACAGTGAGAAACCAAGATGTTTCCTATCAACATAAATAACAAGGCAAGTGTGTCCCTATCATCACTCCTCTCTTCATTTCCTTGGAAGAATTAGCTAAAGCTATCAAAAAGAATGGGAAATAATATATATACTTACTGGGAAGAAGGAAAAAATCTGTATTTCTTTATAAATTACATGATTATCCATGTAGAACGTCTGAAGGAGACATTGTTTATAAAGTCCTGCAACTAACGTTAGTGTGGTTTGGTTACAGAATATGAGCTTAATGCACAAGAGTCAATCATTCCTTGGAACAGGTGAAAATTGAAACTAAAAGTGCAATACCACTTAAATTTGTAACCCTGAGAATGGCGTACTTAGGTAGTAATACTTTGTATTTGCTTATTGTGAACCTAACAAAATGCTTGCAAAACTATAATGAAAGTTATTAAACTCTGAAGAGATAAATCTAAGATTTAAATAAAGGTGGAAAGATTCTAGTCCACATTCTTGGCTAGGAAAGCTTAATATACTAAAGATGTTAGTTCATCACAGCATATGTTCAGCACATCACATCAATGGCCTGAAATTGTAGTGGAAACCCCAAAATCATGTTTTATGGGTATCAAATACTGAATTGAATAATTATATGGATAGGCAAAAATTTCAGAATAATAAGTACAATGGTGAAGATAAAAGTAAGAGTTGGGAAACTAATAAAATTTATCTTTAGGTATAGTATAGAACTATAGTAATCTAGAACTATAGTTTTTGCAAAAATAGCAGACAAATAGATCAACAAAAGAGAACAGAAACACTAGAAATAGACACATGATTATACTCAATTGATTTTAAGCAAAGGGCAAAGGACAACACAATCAACAAAAAGTCATATTGGATAAGGTGGACACTCACATGCAAAAATTGAATTTGGGCACAGACATTTTATCCACTGTAATAATTATCTCAAAATGAGTCACACATATAATCAAACCTACATGTAAATTTCCTAAAAAAATAGTTGAATATCTACATGACTTTGGATTTGGTGATAACATTTCCAATACAATATCAAATGCATGATCCATAAAATAATAGATAAAATTAATTTCCTTAAAATTAATTGTTTTGCTGTGCAAATACATATTAAACAAGCTCACAGACAAGCCACCATCCAGAGAAGATAATCTCAAGACATGTACATGACAAAGGAGTGTAATGAAAAAACACACATTGAAATCTTATACCTACAAATATGAAAACCTTGTTAGAAATGAGACAAAGGCCTTAATAGTGAACTCATCAAGAACACAAAAGAATGGTAAAGAAAACTGTGAGATGGTGCTCCACACCCTATGTCACCTGGGAAAGGCCCATGAGAAGCACAGGGACACACCACCGAGCTCCTATTAGAATGGCCAAGTGTGAGCAAGGATGCAAGAAGCAAGAAGTCATGCTCACTGCTGTTTTGAAATGTTCACCTCTCCACAGTCACTTGGGAGACCTGGTACCAGTTTCTTACATAACTGCCCACTCTGTGTGCTGTGGTTTTTGACCTGCTTATTCCCCAAAGTTTAAGGTGCTGTGCAAATTCAGCTCCCAGTGCATAGTGCTGGGACTGTGGGACCTTTAAAAAGTGGGATCTTGGGGAAGGTTATACAATTATATGGCCTCATATTTGGAAAGGAACCATGATGGCTTTGAGCAATGTGTTCATTCTCAAAGAGCAGGCTGTTATCAACACACACAATACTTGTGCTTGGCCTCTTCTGCACATGGCCATTGTCCTTTCTGCTTCTCTAGATGAGGTAAGATTAGAAGGGAGACTGTCCCAGGAGGCTGGCCCTGTGCTCTTTGGACTTCCCAGGCACCAGAATTCTCAGCTTTCTTTATACACTATTATTTTAAGATGTTATAAAGCCTCATGTATTTTGTTGTACCAATACAAAATGGACCAAAACATGATCTACCTATTATGCTGATTTAAATGAGCTGAAAAATTGTGCATCACTAATGTACATATGAATATTTAGGAAGCTTTATGTACAGCTGCCAAAGTTTAGAAGCAACTCAGTTGCCCTTACATAGATAAATACATGAATAAATGGTGGCACTTTCAGTCAGCAGAGTTTTTATTAATGCTAAATGAGATATCACATCATACAAAATGGGGGGAATTTAATATTTATGGAGTCAAAGAAACATATCTAAAGAGGCTGAATGCCATATAATTCCAACTGTATGACAGACTGGAATAAACAAACTATAGAGATATGAAAGTAATAACACTAGGATTCACTAGAGAGGGTTAAAAATGATTAGGAAAAGCATGAAATCTTTTTAGAGGAGGGAAATTACTCTGCCAGATATTGCAATAGTGAACGCATGCAGTTGTACATTTTCCAAAAATTATAGGCTATAGAACTCATAGAGTGAACTGCTATGTACAAAGACTGGGTGACACTGATGGTTCACTGGAGGTTCATCAATTGTAGCACAACCGCTCATAGGTGAGGGTGATTGACAGTAGTGATTCTATGCACGAATGAGAACAGACATGTGAAATAATCTCTCCTTCCTCACAATTTTGTTGCAAACCTAAAGCACCTCTAAAAAGTAAAGGCTATTTAAAAGTACTTATCAACATATTTAAAATTAAACCCATAAACCAACACAAATAACATGCCTCATGAAAATAGGGTTTCTAAAAATTCACCAAAAATAAGATATAATGGGAAAAAAAGTCTGGAGAGTCCAGCATGATTTCATTCAGTGGATTAGACTTTAGGCGGAGACAAACCTTTCTGTTAGATGTCCCTTATTTCAGGCACCCTTTGTGAGGGTCTGGAAGGAACTTTTAGAAGAAAGAAGGTGCTTGCTCATGGCACCAGAGAGATATAGGAACTACACAGGAATTACCCATTCCTGGGCAATGAGGCAGGCCAGTGGGGTGGAAGTGGGGGACACTGGCTACTGCTGCTCTTCCATGGTGAGGGTAAATGTAATTGTCCTGTCTGAACCACAACATAGAGTGTATTTGAAGTCAGCACATATAAAATACAACTAAATTGGAACCACGATGTGAGTGAATGAATATAGTATCATTTTCCAATGACACAGCTTGAATGTCAAACTCTGTTGCTACCACAACAGGTCGCTGTGCTCTGAGCCCATAGGGCAGAGTAGTCGGTATTAGATTGATTAGGCATGAATTTACTACACCAATGTTGTGCTCTCAGATTAGCAGCTGACTTAATACCAAGGACCTTTGGCTGCCCTTTCAAAAACTTCTCTTTCATCCCTTACCACAGATAGGGGTAGAGAGTCACAGGCTTTCCCAGCTGCAATGCAGTAGGTCCCAATTTCACTGTGGTCTCCTCCATTCCTTGCATGGTCACCATGGCAGCAGGGAAAATGGTGAAAGAAAATGTAGGATGAGGTCTTGGGAATGACAAGAGAAGAATGTGACACTCTGGGGCAAGTTCCACCAGAAGGGCAAATTATAAAAGATGCTCCTTTTCTACACTATTGTAACAGTCTGAGAGCAGAAAAGTGAAAAAAAAATAGATTAACACTGGATCATGTGATAGCAGAATGATAGAAAGTGGTAAAGAGAGGGAAATTCATATAAGCATGAATTAAGTAGTGTGGACTCCACCAACACAAAAACTTCAAGTGCGTATTCTAAGGCTATTTATATTTTGTCTCTCTCCTTATTACAGTTTATTCCCTTGGTGATAGCCACTTCTCCCACTGAAAGATAACTTGATATAAGTGGTCTGTGCTAATATGCTTCATATGATATTTAATGGTCCCATTTCTTGCTCAGAACACAGGTATATTCCCAGAGCAGGAAGCCTCCCCAGCTCCTTCTCTATATTCAGTGCAATTTACAAAATCTGGACTTCTGTCCTATAAACTCAAAATTTCCAAGATGGAATTTGTGGCTCTGAATCATATCCTTGCCACCACAAATTTAAATCTTTCTCTGGTTACAGTGCTTTGAATCCTGGCAACTGCAGAATAGTGAGATATATACTATTTTTTTTAATCTATAGGCACAAAATTAATATTCTTATGTGTTTTTCTCTGGTGAATAAACTGACTCCTGCCAGGTGCCTATGGGTAGGTTTAAGGTGCATGTTCTCTTCGTGTACTCATTTGAATCCATATTGAGATGCTTTAAAGCCAGTTTCCATAACTGTTGATAAAAGTTAACCTTAAAACTCTTAAATACACAGTTGATTCTGATACTGTTTGTGCTTCTTTAGTGTCCATAAATACATGTTTACATGTGTGCAATTTCATTGGTTTTACAAAATTTTAAAAATATTTTTGTATTCAAATTGTCTATATACTGAATAGGATTGCAGATTTCTCCAGATGATTAACTTGGTTTTGTATTTGAGAGACCAAGACAACTGTTACTAGCTATCTAGCAATAAAACTGACAGAAACCAGAAGATGTCTTTGAATTTCAAAGACAGTCTGGGGGAGGGAAAGCAAAAATAAAAATAAACATTAGTTATATAAAACATTAATTTTATTATATGTTCAAATTTATAGATGTTGTCAAAAGAAAGTATGAAATGGCAAATCATAAAAAAAATTTTAAAAGCAAGAATAGAGAACATTATCTATAAGTAGTAAGGAACATGTGAACCACACTGAAATACTTAAGATCAGGATGCAGATATGAGAAGGAAACCAAAAAGTCATTCTTTTTTTCTCTAAGGAATGTTTCAAAAACAATTAGCAGAGGGCCGGGGATTTAGCTCAGTGGCATAAGCACCTGCCTGGCAAGTGAGAGGTCATGAGTTCAATCCCCGGTACTGAAAAAAAAAAAAAAGGAAGAAAGAAAGAAAAAAAAAGAAAAAACAATTAGCAGAAACAAAATTAGAACTCTAGTTTCTAATGAAAGCTACAAAACCACTAAATTCCTATGTAAAATGCTTATTAAAGGTCACATTAGGATGCATTTGAGAGGAATTATGGAGATTTTATCATTGGAGCAGGAGACCATGGTTAAAAATTTCAAAGTATACTTATCCAAGATGGAACGTTTTCTGAAATATAAACCATGAAATTATCATTCACAGCCCTGGGGATGAAGACAGGCAGCAATTGACAGTTGTAACTTCACTGCACACTTGTAGTTCTGACAGTTATGTCAGGTAAGACTAAAAGTGCAACCTTGTTTCATGGACAGCTGACCACAGCACTCTTGCTTGAGGGCTCTGTGTCACTGCACCAAGCCCCTCCTTAATCACCGAAGGCTGTGGCTGCAGATACTTCTGGGTCCTACATCTTTTCCATCTCCCCAGTGTGATGGCAGCCTGGGGTACCCTGATCCCAAGAACCCAGACATGAACTTAGTCCTTCACTGGGACACAGAATCATGGTCATCCAGGGCCCACACAACACCTCATCTGATTCCCGAGGTGACACAGTGCCCTGCCTGCAGAGACCTAGAGTCATGGCTGACCAGAGCCATCCATCTCCCTGCACTCAGGCTGAAATGGCCACATAGTTCATGGGGAAGCAGAGATTCATGGGGGCTTCTGAGGTAAAGGTGACATGGTGACCTGTGGCCTAGGGAATCAGAGCCTTTGAGCTGTCACACTGTCTTCCAAAAATCATGTGCACTAACACCTGGAACTGCACTATTCCCTCACACTGCGAGCTTCCCAGGTTGTCTGCATTCCTGGAGTGGAGACATTACAGTGTGGCTCCATGGGTCCAAACCACAGCGGGACCTTGTTCTTCCTGTGTATTTTCTGCATTGTATCTGAACCCACAGGGATGATGCTAGAGTCATGCCCTACCTCTCACCTTCCAAGGTCATCATACTGTGGCCTGAGACCCACATTGCAGGTTTTTTCATGGGACTTCTTTGACAAAACCTGAAGGTGGAAACTGACCTGAGGTCTTGAGCTTTTATGGCTCTGTGTTTACTAGAGTCAGGCTGAGGTTTTACACAGGTTTCCATGATTGGAGAGTCCCATTTCCAGCTCTGCCTAGGTTGCCCAAGCCTCTGGGGTGTGCCTCGCGATACAGACCACAGAGTTGTGGGAAATCTGTGTCTTCTTTCGCCTTTGTGAGAAAGCAGTGATAAAGTTCCAGATGCTGCAGTACTTTTGCCAAATCCAGAGTCCAGTGCTGTGAATGTATGTGCCCTAGCTCACACTGTGGCTGCCTGTGGATCACTCTTAGATGTCAGCTAAGAGTTCTCACTGTGGGGGAAGAGCATTCAGGGACAAAAGAGAATATAATGAACACACATGAAACCAGGAAATCTCACAATGCCACGGAGCACAGTAATTCCACAATGCCTAATCCAAATAGAAAGAAATTCAAGAACTGGTTGAAAACATATTCCAATTATTATGCTTAAGGAAACTGAGTGAGATACAAGAATGCAGATACATCACATCCTGAAACCAAGTAAGCAACTTATGCTCTAAGGAGAAATTTAAAAACGAATTATCATGGTGCTGAGTGTAGATGGCCCACATGAGGACTATTGCCAGCATAAAAAGATGTGGAAAGGAAGAGAGGAGCACTGTGGGTTCTCCTAAGTGTTATTGTTTGGAGTTATTGGTTCACTTGTAAGAGCTTATCATGCTGGCCTCTTGGTATGAACTCAGCTGTTCTCATTGTCAGAGGATTTTGGGAATCTCATTGTCACTGAGCATGGCTGTGGTAATTTTGAGGGGAGCTCTGGTTCTTGAGTGTTGTTTGGTGGCTCCAGTACAGAGCCCTCAACCAACTGGCACAGATCCTTCACCCTGATCCATAGACTTTGTAGCTTCCAGCCCTGACATTTGGGACTTCTCAGTACAGATTCATGAAATAGACTTGCATGAGTCCTTGTGGGCTCTAGGCCTCCAGTTGGAATTGTGGGAGGCATTGTCATGGGTGCTAGATTTTCAGCTGAACTCATATAGGATCCAGGCTCTCAGTTGGATTATCTAGGTCTTTAGTGTGTGGACAGATTCTAAAGATTTGGAAAATGTAGGTTATGCTTTATTAAACCTAAGTAAAAACCTAAATAAATCATTTTGATGACTTTTTAAAGAATTGATGCAACACACAATTTGACTTAGAAGAATGCACAGTTGAGCTTTATATCCTCATTTTCCAACTGACACCATTGCCTTTCTCCAAAAAGTGTCACTTGTCCCTAAATTCCTCACTGCCCCAGAGAAAGTTAAAATTTTGACTCTTTCTGTCTTCTAATAAAGATGAATTTTTTTCATCCTTATGATTAAATAAAGGACTAAATGTTCCTGAAAAAAATCTAAAAAGATTCAAGTCACAGGACTTTCTAATCAGTAATTCTTAAGATTTAAGAACCTAGTGCAATTTATAATAGCTAAATTTTGGAAACAGCCCAAATGGCCATCAACTGATGAATGGACAAAGAAAACATGATATTTTTACACAGTGAAATACTATTCTGCCATAAAGCAAGATAGATCTGGGACATTTTTAGGTAAATGGATGCACCTCAAGACTAAAACCCAAGTCAAATCCACAAGATTAAATATCACTTTGCTTCTCTTATAGGTAAAACCAAAAGTGAAAATAGTGAGAAGGGTAGAGAGTAGATATTAGGAAGTAGGAAGAATGTTTAACTGGAAAGGGGGACAAGAGATGGGGGAGAAGGAGGGAAGGAATGAAAAAGGCAGTAAAGGGACAAAAGACTTGAAGAAAAAATGGTATTGAACTTTTGTAAATGGGGAGAGGAAGAAGGATTGGATAGAAGGGAAATGAAAGAAATTAAAAAAAGAAATGAGATGTATTAGGTACAAATTCCCCATGATGAAAGTGTTCATTATGTATCACAAACATGTACTAATAGAAAAAGGATTTATAGAACCCAGAACACCTGGCAGCCCACATGTACAGAAACTTATTTTTTAGAAAAGAAGACCATCCCAAATTTGTAACCATACTGCATTATAACATCCCTCTATAATCCTGTGCCTATAAATTCTAACATGATCTTTGTTGGTGATCATCTCTGTTCTCTTTGCTCTGCCAGATTCTTAATATTTTCCTTACCCAAGTGACTTTTCTTCAAGTATTTGACCTTGTGGAGGGGAATGCATTGAACATGGGCATGGTAATATCAAACACCACTGGTGACTCTTCTGGTTGTGATTTGCTTGCAGGAGAGTCAGCTTCCTCAGGACAAACATAGCATCAAAATGATGCTTTCAGGTGTCTCTAATGATCTTTCCATAATCTCTGTTAACATAGCTCAGATTCTGGATGCTCAAATCTAATACTATATCTTTCTAAGAAACTCTGGCTATAAATTCACAAAGCTGCATCTATTTCCACCTCATAAGAATCCATTTCCCCCCCAGGCAAATAAGTTTCCTAAAGAAGAAAATATTGTTTCCTATCCTGAGCCCTATTAGTATCCTGAATCAAAATGACAGAGAATATTGCATGAGTGAGTGGGATATTCCTTCCAGAATGGGAAGAATCTGACACATAGTTTTGGCACATAGTATGATGTTCAAGAGTCTATTGATGTCCTTATTTTTGCTTCTGATGCAGAGATGGTGAAATTTGAGAACTTCTGCTTCTCTTGGCTTGAAATCCCTTTGGGTCAGCAGCAGTACTAACACTACATTTTCTTCTTTTTATACTCACATTCTCCCAACAGGGCAGTGAAGACAAAGCATGAAGAATGTGGTCATAAGGTCTTTCTCACCTTTACAAAATTTTATAATGAAACAAAGGTCTGGTCCAAAAACCTCTGGACCTGGAGAGTTTGGTAGGAGATGAAAGGACAGGAATATTAAGAAGTCTAGATTTCACTCCTAGCTCATTACTAACAATATGTGTGAATCTGAATTAAGTTATTCCCACTATTCTTTTCCCTCATCTGAGGAAAGATTACCTTAGTGCAATATCCTTCAAGCTTTTTTCCATCTTCACAGTATGGGGAATCTTGACAGTGATATTCCCCGGGTGTTCCAACATTGCTGGAGAACTAGGGCATGGCACATTCTACCCCTCAACCAGTCAATGCATGAAACGGAGAGCCTGGCTTCACCCTGCACCACCCTCACCCACTTGTGCATCTGGTAGATATTTTCTGAATGTTGATTTAGAAAATAACAAGTCAAAAGAAAACAATAAAGAGCAGAAAGGACAAAATTTAACATAAGATTATACTAACATTTAAAAATTCTCCTTACAGTCATTCAGTAGCCATGAGATTTGAAGGAGTCAAGAAACTGAAACAATCTTTTGCAGTACCCAACTCTGTCCTCAAGAGGCCTTTCTTTGCTCCCATTCCCCACAGCCATGCCAGGGCCTTAACTGCCCTAAATCAGGAATGGTGGACCTTTTAGAGCTTTCAGTGTCAACAAAGAGCCTATGTGGCACACATGCCATAGATTTCCTATATTTTCTAAATGTATAGAAAAGGGTATGCTTAAACCTCTCCCAACCCAGAGCACCAGCTGTGACATGGGAAGAGGCTTAGTTCTTCTCATTCTGTTCTCACACACTATAGAAAGAGTGAATGAAAGCATATCAGCACCCAAGCCAAGGAGGGAACAGCTCTACACCTACCTTCTTCAGGTTTGCAGGGTCCATACCATGTGTGGATGAGGGTCAGTCTCTGGGGAAGAAAATCCAAATACAGCCACCTCCACACTCCAGTTTAATTCTTCATTCTCCTTTTCACAGATGTTTTTCTAAATCCTAAAGTGTATACTAAGAATTTTTTTTAATAAAAAAAAATGTTCATTTGTGTTAGAGTTCATGATCAGGATCCATTTACTGAGGTCCTTCTTTCTTTTTTTCTAACTTTATTTAAAAAGAAAAAAAAGAAAACAAAAAAGGTAGCAACAATACAGAATTAGAAGAAAACACTAAGAAATCACTAGTTGATAAACTACATAATGTTATCTTAGAAATAGTTGTTCAAGTTACAAAATTAAAGCATAAAAAATTGGACATTCAAACAGTGAGACTGCAAACATTTCTGCTTAACAATCCAACAAAAACTTAGTAGTATGGTCATCTATCTTACCCCTTAAACGTACATGCAGTGATATCCTTTAGAGCACTTTCTTTTTCTCTCCTTTTTTACAATAGCAATTACACATTTTGGGTTTTATTCCTCCTACAGTTCCTATTACTTTTTACACTAGAGACACAATGTGATATTCATAAATATGATTCTTATTTATTTCACTTATGAGGATAGTCTCCAGTTGTCTCCATTTACCTATGAAGGCCTCAAGATCATCCTTTTTATAGCTGAGTAATATTGCATTTTATAACAATACCACATCTTTTTCATCCACTCTGCAGTTGATGGGTATTTTGATTGTTTCCAAGATTTAGCTATTAAAAATTGTGCTGCTATGAACATAGGTGCACATATACCACTGTGACATGACCTTTTCAGATTTTCTGGGAAAATCCCCAGGAGGGGAGTAGCTGGATTGAATGGGGCTTCCAATCCTAGTCTTCTGAGAATTCTCCATATGGATTTCCATAGTGGTTGCACCAGTCTACATTCCCACCAACAGTGGAACAGTATTCCTTTTTCCCCTGCAGCCTTGCCAATATTTGTTATCAGTTGATTTCTTGATGGTAGCTATTCTTTTTGGAGTGAGGTAAAATCTCAATATTGTTTAATTTGCGTTTCTCAAGTGACCAGTGATGGTGAACATTTATTCTTGTATTTATTTGCCATTTGTATATCTTTCTCTGAGAACTGTGTGTTCATCTCAGATGCCCATTTTTTGGAGAGGGGCTTTGAATTTGGGAGGCTTGATGTTTTTCAATTCTTTATATGTTCTGGATATAAGTCCTTTGTCTGAAGGGTTGCTGGCTAAAATTCTTTCCCACTCTGTGGGTTTTCTTTTCACTCTGTTGGTGATTTCTTTTGAAGTGCAGAAACTTTTCAATAATATGAGATCCCAGTTGTTGATTCTTTGAAGTGTTTCCTGTGCAATTTGCATTTTTTCATGAATTCTCTGCCTATCCTTATGTTTGCAAGACTTCTACCTACCTTGTCTTCCAGAAGATTTAGTGTTTCTCTTTTAATATTTAGGTCTTTGATGGCTTCAATGGACATTAAGAGATATCTTTGAACCTTGTAGATGAGCTCAAAACTGAAATATTATATCAGGTAAAGCAAGATATGAGTAGAGTAATAAAAGAAATGCTCTCAGGAAGCATCTCTCAGGAAGATACAGATGGAAGAAGGGAGGAACACAAAAAAAGAGAAAAACATTCAATAAAGACTATAAAGAAAATATGGAATACATGAAGCAGATTCAAAGAGACTACCAGGAAATTAAAAACTCCATTGAAAGCTGACAAAATGCCTTAAAAGAAACAAAGGATAGACTATCAAAACTTGAAGACAAGTTTGCAATGTGTGATCATGAAAGGAAAGATTTCTTAAAAATAACAAGGAAACAGGCAGTAACAATACAAAGACTAGAAGATGACAAGAGAATCTACAATTTAAGAATCAGAAATGTGAATGAAGAAGCAGGAATACATACAGGCAAATTACAAAGGCTATTCACAGAAATAATTAAGGAAAACTTCTCAAGCATGGGAAAAGAAAATGACATTTGGTTATGTGAGGCATACAGTACTCCAGCCACCTACAACCAAAACAGATCTACACCCAGACATATAATAATCAAGACACCAGAAATTCAATATAAAAACAGAATATTAAAGGCCATCAGAGAAAAGAAACAGATTACCTATAAAGGTAAGCCCATCAGAATCATGGCTGTCTTCTCCACACAGACCATCAGATCAAGAAGAGCTTGGAGCAAAATATTCCAAGCCCTGAAAGAAAATAACCTCCAGCCCAGATTGATATATCCTGCAAAACTGTCACTAGAAATTAATGGAGAAACAAGATGCTTCCATGACAAAGAAGAACTGGAGGAGTTTGTGACCACCAATCCAACCCTACAGAGAATACTGAAGGACCTTCTAGAGAGAGAGAAAAAAATACCAGGATTTTAGGAACAGTGGCAGAAAGTCCTCAATGTGTGGGGAAGGCAGTAGAATGAAGGAGAAAACTAGACAAACTGGCAGAAAAATAGCATAGCAGAAATGAAGCAGAGAAGGATGGCTAGAATCTCTAACATAGATGGCCTTGATACACTATATTGTTAATAGTGAACTAGGATTTAAAACCCACATTACTCACACTACTCTGCTTAGACGTATTATACTCTGTTCCAGTCATTTTACCTGTACTAGATTTGAGGGCACAGACAGTAATCCTGAAAATAACAGGATATAGTACAGTAATCACCCTTAGTTTCCTATTAAGTTAATCTAAAGCTCTGTAAAACCTACACTGTTTTACCATGACTGATCATAATCAAATCTGGCTTGTTAGATTGCTGTTTTGTATTGATAGATTTTATTCAAATCTGTTATGATTGATAGTATCAAGTCTGAGAGTATAGGCAACTGCACTTAAGATAACAAGAGTCACTACAATATCCACTCTAGTTTGATTATTACCTGCCTTTGACGTTTTATACTGTCTACAATGTTTTATTTTTACTAACATTGTTATGTACTGCTATATTCAATTATACTGCTATATTCATTTATGCCTGATGATATAGACAATTCTAATGAAGATAATAAGAAACAACATAGCAATCATTGTAGATCACCTTGTACAGTGGTTTTATATGACTTTTTGGTTTCATGCTTTCATAGAAATTTGTTTTGTTTTGTCTTACTAAGTTTTGTTTTTCCTTCTAATACAGAAAGGATAGATATACATGTAAAGGTTCATGCATGCATAGCTGTTTATACTCTCACTGTTTGACTATCTACTGTGTATGCTTTAATTTTGTAACTTGAACAACTATTTCTAAGAGGACAATATGTAATTTATCAACTAGTGATTTCTTATTATCTTTTTTGAAATTCTGTATTGTCTCTACCCTTTACATGCTTTTGTTTCTCTTTAAATAAAAAAAATTTAAAAAAGTAAAAGGAGGAACATCAAGTGCTCTAAAGGATATAACTGCATTTATGTTTAAGTGTGTAGGATTGATAACCGTGTTGCTAAGTTGTTATTGGATCATTGAACTTCTTTGCAGCCTCACTGTTTGAATGTCTACTCTGTATGCTTTAACTTTGTAACTTGAACAACTATGTCTAAGAAGACAATATGTAATTTATCAACCAGTAATTTCTTACTGTTTATTTTTTTCTGAAATTCTGTATTGTTTCTACCTCTTTTTCTGTTTTGCTTTTTTCCTCTTTAAATAAAATTTAAAAAATATTTAGGTCTTTGACCCATTTAGACTTTAGATTTGTGTGTAGTGATATGTATGGGTCTAGTTTTAGTCTTCAGCAATTTTTCCAACAGCATTTATTAAAGAGGCTATCCTTCTTCCAGTGAATACGTTTAGCCCTTTTGTCAAATATCAGGTGGCTGATTGTCTTTGTAGTTGTGTTTGCATCATCTAATCTGTTCCATTGATCCTCAAGTCTATTGATTTGCCAGTACCATGCTGATTTTATCACTGTGGCTTTGTAATATAGTTTCAAGTCAGGAATTGAGATGCCTCCTGCCTTGCCTTTGTTGCTTAGAATTGCCTTTGCTATTCTAGGTCTCTTCTGTTTCCAAATGAACTTTAGGAGTGTTTTCTCTGGATCTATGAGGTATGTCAATGGTATTTTGATTGGGATTGCATTATGTCTGTATAACAGTTTTGGAAGTATGACCATTTCACAATGTTGGTTCTTCCTAGCCAAGAGCAAAAAATATCCTTCCATTTTCTAATATCCTCTTCAATCTCCCTTTTTAGCTGAGCATAATTTTCAGTATACAGGTCTTTTACATTCTTGGTTAGGTTGATTCCTAAGTATTTTATTTTTTAGATGTTATTGTGAAAGGTGATATTTCCATCATTTCTCTCTTGGTGAGTTTTTTGTTTGTGTACAGGAATGCTATTGATTTTTGAGCATTGACTTTTATACTAAGAATTTTTGAGAAACCAAAATATGTAATTCCTTTTCACAGCAATAGTGTCATTTGAATTCTTGTCCCTCATATGGTTGTGTACTTATTTTGAAATGTGCTAGAAATACAGTCACTGCAACTTCCAGTCATTCATGTGGAAACCAAAGTGGTTATTTCTGCAGACATCACCATTCATATGTGCTGTGCACCAGTCTGTTGAAATGTCCTGATGAAGACAAAGTAAATTAATGGCATTTGGAAGAATATGAAAAGCCATTTTCTGAATATCATATGTATATCACCCAATATAAACATGACATTTACACAAAATTCCACAGTTGGGAAATTGTCAGGAAGGCCTATTCCATGTCAACATGTTGGCCAAATAGCAGTAATGAACACACCATCATTGTAACTCAATGAAGCACCTGGTATTGAAAGAGCCTGGTATTTTACTGAGACATTTTCAGCTGATATTATTTATTGTATGACCTTTTCTCTTAAACCTACGATTCCTTTTTTATGAATTATGACAATGTTTACCTCACCAGAGTGTTCTATTATCCACTTTTTAATTTCTCTGACAAAATACTTTAGCCTGAACAATTTGTAAAGTAAAGAGGTTCATTTAACCCATAGTTTTGAAAGTCCAGAAGCATGGTTCCAGCATCTCTTGGCTCTAAAGAGAGCCTTCTAGTTAAAACCACAGCATGTGGATGGTTTAATGGGGGGAGTGTGCAGTAGAGGTTGAGATCACATGTTCAGATAAAAAGACAGAGTAGAAGGAGACCAATGTTGCCTTTTTATAATAGTTCATTTTCATGGGATACAAGCAGTCCCATGAATGATACCTTAATATCTTCCAAGAACAGTGCCAGAGCAACTTCCTCACCTATTGTTAGTTCACCAGCTCTCAGTGTCCAATACTTCACACTGCCCCACTGAGGATGAAGCCTCCCACACAAAGTTGCCAGGGACAAGCACTGTCCAAACCATGACAGAGAGGAAAAGCAATGGTGGTTGGTTTCCCTGATCAGTACTCTTAGAGAAAGGAACATCAGGTACAAGCAAAGTAAAAGACAAATCACAGCAAATGGGGAAGCAGCCTTTTGGAAGATGGGAAAGGGTTCTGGGGATAGAGGAGGGGGAGGGAGAGGAAGGCAAAAGGAAGTAAATTTGTGCAATATGTGCACGTACCAACTCCCCACAGTGAATGTGCTCATTATGTACCATTTACTAATAAAAGATGAAAAGAAATACATATCTAAAAGGAGTTCAGCAGAAGACTAGTATTTTCTTGAAAACATTCACAGAATCCTTCTTAATCTAAAACAATTGATCTAAACCATTATTTGTGTGACCAAACCATAGTCAAAAATGCCCAGAACCACAGAACTCAGACATGGACATTCCAAATCCTTCCACACATTCTTTCCAGTTGTCAGTCCAACCTTTTAGCTGTTTACTTGAAATTATTATGCAGTGATGATATCAAATTGCTGGTGTGCTTATTATTATCAAATGGTGAAACAGAGAAGAAAGAGGACTTGATGAAGATTATGTGCTGCTGGGAATTGTTGCTATAATTTCTAGAAAATTCTGTTCTATAGTTAGATAGCTGTCTTCACAACCAAGTTGATAACAGACTACATAGTCTTTTAACTTTGTAAACTGGTAATCAAGACTATAATTATTGAGGTGCCACTTGTTGTTCAATATGTGTATACTTCAAGTATGGTTATCTCCCCAAATATTTGTAATCTTAAAATTCTTCATAAGGTTTGATGCTTTTATGGATAGGAGGGATGGCATAGTGCCATCTGATCTCTTCAGCAGCATTCAAAATTATCTGATAATATATATTTGTATTCCTGAGATTATACTGTTTTCTTGTTTCTTGTTGTATTTTCCTTCCAACCTAAAAATCCATGAGAGAAAGCAAAATCCATTGCCCAAATTCAAACAATTTGTGTTCATAAATACAAGTGGCCTTTTTTGTCCTCTGCACCAAGGATAATCTGCTCAGGGTGAGGCAATGGGAAGGTATGTAATGTCACAGAGGAATATGATACCTAGCATTTCTTGAGGAGTCCTGGGAAGGTTGTTGTAATCAATACATGGGTAAAATTTGGCACTTTTGTTGAATATCTCTTTTTTTAAAAAATTGAGATAAAATTTTGCTAAATTGCTAACTTGTTCTTGCTGTTGTCAAAGTTGCAATCAAACTGCATTGTGCTGAGATTAGAGGCATTTGATCCCACACTCAGCTCCACCTTTGCATTCTAAAGTATTCTCTGTACTGAATTTGAGGCAATATTCTTAGATTAAGGAAGGATGAAAAACCAGAATCTCTTCTGGGATTAAATGAAACTCTTAGCTCTGAAGTCCTATAAATTTTGAAAAATGAGTTATGATGGCCCAAAATATAATGACAAGGTGTAAACATTCTCATTCTTCAGTTCATTGGCCTCCCTCATCTTACCTCACCTCCAATCCATGGGCATGTGGAATTTCTAGGTGCTGAGAACAGCTCTGTCTCAGTTTCCCAAAGGGTATGAGAGCTGTTATAGACTGAGAAATCAAGACAGAAAACCCTGGATGGAAAGGTGGCTCACCTGTGACAAATGAGGTGGATTGGTGTTGGGTGCAGGCTAGCAACAGCAAATAGGCAGGTCCCAGAGGAAGGAAGGGTGGCTCATAGGCAGGGGAACTCATAACCAGGGGTGGCCCCCAGGAGCCAATGTACTCTACCAATTCCCAGGTTTCAGCACCAAAATGTTAGGGTTTTCTGGAACCATAGAGAAACGAAAGGGAAGAGAAGACAATGGATAGGAGCCCTTTATTGAGGACATGGAGAGGAGCCCACAACCCATGGGCATACAGTTTTCTCCTCTGGCCAGATACAGGGGAACAGAGGGTTATATGATCTCTGATTGGAAGTGGCACATGGGGTGGGCATTGATGACATGGGAGGAACTGGTTGAAATTTTCTTTGCACACAAATGGAAAGGAAGTTGTAATCAGGGCTAAAAGGGAAAGAGGAAGTAGCCATCAGAGTGTGTTTTTGCTCTAGCCTTCCACCATGTTAGACCACTGCCATAAATGTACATTAATTTATAGTAGGACAAGAACCTTTCAACTATCATAATATCTCTTGTTTTCTTTGAAATAGCTGTTCATACCTTTACACATCATAAACTCAAAACAAGATAACAAGAAATGAATAATGGTACTATAATGTCTTTGTCTTCTTCAAAATACCCATACATAACAAAACAAAACAAAAGCAAATAAAACATGACAGAATAAAACCAATCAAAATAAAAAAAGAAAGCAGCATTATAAGACTTCAAAACAAGATGATAGTAAATCAACAATGGCTGCCATAATGTCTCATTTTCTTCAATATAGTTTTTCAGGGGTTGGGGATTTAGCTCAGTAGCATAAACACCTGCCTGGCAAGTGTGCGCTCATAAGTTCAACCCCCAGTAACAAAACAAAAACAAAAACAAAAACAAAGTAGCTGTCCATATCACCACACATAATAAAATCAAACAAAACAAAAGAGAATAAAACCAATTAAACAAAAAATGAAAGCATTATAGGACTTCACAATAAGATAATGATTAACACAATACATATTGTTATCTTCAAAATAGCTGCCCATACCATCAGATACAATAAAATCTTACAAAACATTACAGAACAAACCAAACCTAAGAATTATTAAAACCATCCAAGAGTTCAAGACAATAAGAAATGCACAGTGGTTGCTACTTTTCCTTCCCTATCATTTTCATAATATCTATTGTACTTTTTGGATCCACAAATGCCTTCAGTTTTTCATGCTAGGGAGGTAACTTGGTGTTCACCCATATGAGTTCAAACTGTTTTGCCCATGAACATCTCTGTTGCATCCTTTATTCTTCAAGAGCTTTGAGATTATCCACTTTATAGCTGGTTAGCTTTCCATTGTATGAAAACACCATATCTTTCTTATCCATTCTGTGGTTGATGGGCAAGTGACCCTTGCTTTTTTCTGGTCTCCTGTCACAGGGAGCAATTGTTTTCTTTCCTTTGATTTTCAGTCTATGAATTTCCTTTTGAGTTCAATGTGTTTCTTGTATATAGTATATTTGTGGATTTTGTTTATTGATACTCTCACCCTGTGTTTCTTTGTATTGGTGAATTGAGGCCATCTATGTTAATGGTTACAACTGGCATGCATTGATTCCTCTTCTGCATTGCTATCCTTCTGTTACTGGCCCTCCACTTTCCCCCTTCATTCAATTGCCTGTCTCTTTCGGTGATCCTCCTCTGCTGCTGTTCCTGAAACCATGGTCATCCTTACCTCACTCTGGAATATCCTTCAGCACTGTCTGTTGGGTTGGTTTGGTAATCATGAGTTCCTTCAGTTATTCTTTATCATGGAAGTATCTTATTTTTCCACCATTTTTGAAAGGTAGTTTTTCAGGGTACATCAATCTGGGTTGCAAGGTGTTTTCTTTCACAATTTGAAACATTTCACTCCAAATTCTTCCTAACTTGATGATTTGTGTTGACAAGTCTATAATGATTTGTTTTCCTTAATAGGTGATCTGATTCTTTTCTATAACAGATTTTAATATTCTATTCTTGTGCTGAACTTGTGGGCCTTGAGTATTATATGTCTTTGTGTATATTTACTTTGGTTATGGCTAGTTGGAGTTCTATGTGCCTTGCTTATGTGCATGCCAGATCCCTTTCCTATGTTTGGGATGTTTTCTGGTATTACTTCTGTAAATGGTCTTTTATTTAATTTGGATTGACCCCTGCTTCTTTGCTGACATCTATCACTCTTAAATTATTTTTCCTTGAATTGTCTTGCAGCCATTCAATTGTTATTTCATGGTTCTGTGTTATTTTTAAGAGATCTTTCCTTTCATGATTGCTAGTGGTGATACTGTCTTCAAGGTATAAAAGTCTATCTTGAGTGTCTTTCAAGTAGTTTTTCCAGCTTTTGATATACTTTTTAATTTCCTGAATATATATATATATATATATATATATATATATATGAATCTGCTTCATGCATTGTAACTCCTTATGTTGTTCATTCAACATTTCCATCATTTTCCTATGCTTCTCTTTTTTAATCTATGTCTTTTTTTAGATATACTCAGCAATTGTTTTATTGTGCTTGTGACTTCTTTTACCTGAGACATTATTTCTGATCTGGTTACTTGTACAGTCTTATGTAGTTATTTTTTTGCTTCAGTTGCTATCTTCTCAGAGATTTCAGGTGTATGACTTCCATTTTCTTCCGTGACTGTCTCCCAGACTTGTTCTGTGTGGAATGGAGGTCTGAGATTGCCTTTTGATCCTTCCTCTTGACATTCTCCTGGGTTACTCCCAATAAACCAGTTATGGAGCCCCAGGCACTATTCATGTTGGCTGCCCCTCTGTGGTGTAGGGGAATGGGACAGGCACCTGGGTTTTCCTGTCTACAGGTTCCATGGAAGTAGTAGGGCATGGAGTAGGCTTCTCCAGACCTATGTAGCTACACTGGGGCTTCCCCAATGGCTAAGGTTGTGTGGTGGTTGTGCTGCTTCTTCTCGCCACCTGTGTGTCTGCACCAAGACTTCTCCAATGGCAGCAGACACACAGGGTATGTTTGTCTGATTTTACCAGTGGGTACTGGCTCCCCAACCCTAACACTTAGAGGAACTATCTGGGTGCATTTGTTTCATCTTTTGTGTTGAGGTCTGGCCCTCAGCAGAGGTGCCTGTCTCCCCCTCAGTTGCAACGTATCTTGTCTTCTGCTTTGGCTCCTTTGAGGATCCAGCCCTATCTGAATGCCTGTAATATTTCTATCTAACTTAGCTTTCTATAGCATTAGTCCCTGGGTAGGTTGGGGCACGAGCACCCCCTAGTTTCATCCAGCTCAAGCCTGAAACCTCAGATCTCACCTTCCTGCAAGTCCTTCCCTAAGCTTCCCTGAGACCTGAGTAGCAGGCCTGTGGGGTGCACCAGGTATGGAGGAATCCGGATATGTGGAGGGGGGTTAGGATGGACAGGGAGGCTGATAGGGAGAGGGCACCCTACAGTCAAGAACTGGGGCAGGGTTAGCACAGGTTTTGGGTGTTAGAGTTTAGGGTTTGGGCTTGGGTTTAGATTTATGGATTAAGATAGGGTTAGGGTTAGTTTAATGTTAATGTAAGGTTTGTATTTAAGCATTAATGCTGCAGTTTGTGTTATGTTTGGTATAGTATTTAGTGGGTAGGTTTATCATTTACAATTAGGTTAGGTTAATAATCTACCAAGAAATCAATGGACTTTTACAGGATAATGCAACTCTTAGGTCCACTTCACTTTTACCACTTGCCATGCTTGGCAGAAAAATTCTTTTTCTGTTTGGAAATAGTATTCTTTTTCTGGAACTCACTATGGGACACTTCATCATTGCCATGACCTTGATGGATGTAAAGAGCACTTCCGTTTTGGTTGAATGTGTGTCTTCAGTCCTTCTGGATAGCTACCTAGGTATGGAAATGTTAAGCAGAAGAGTGAATCTGTGTTCAGTTTGAGGAAATGTCAAACTGTTTTCATATACAGACTACACTCCGTATAAGGATCCCAGTTTCTCTGCCTCCTTACAAGCAATTGTTACCTTAAATTATATTGACAATAGAGAAGTGCTGTACTAGGGGAACCTCACTGTGCTTGTCAGTTGGGTTTCCTTAATGAGTAAGCTGTTAAGTGTGTTTGTATTTAAATGTGGGAGTGGTGGAAGGAGTCTTTTCACAATCCAGTGTTCTGGTATTTGTCTCAGTTATGAGTTCTCATTGTCAACACCACAGACTGGCACCACAAAATGAAACTACAAAGGTTAGATTTCTTTTTAGAAACCAGTGACATTTGCAGACTTCCTCAGGTCTAGGACTTAACCTTCTGTAAGTGGTTTGTTTTACATAGCATTATGGTCTCAAGATGCATCCAATATTCATCTGAAAATGAATCAAATTTATCTTTTTTAATTTTTATTTTTTCCTTAAGATAGGGTCTCACTATATGGCCCAGGCTGGCCTCAAACTTTGCAACAATATTCTGGCTTCAGTATCCAGAGTAAAAATTGTCCTTCTTTATGGTGAGTAATACTCTGTATATCAAATTTCTTTTATCCATTCATCTGTTGATGAGTCTATAGGTCATTTCAAAATTTTAGGTATTATGAATAGTGCCACTATAAACATGGGAAGATGATGTCTTTATGTTTCTTGGAAGATACCCAGATGGGTTATACCTGAGTCAAATGGAGTTTATAATTTTTGGAGAAATTTCAAGAGTGGGTATACTAATTTTCCCATCTACACTGTAGAAGGATTCCCATTTCTCTACAGCCTTGTAAATTTGTTAATTTTTGAGTTCTTGATGATAGCCATGTCTAGTGGAATGAGATGGAATCTTGTGTTATTTTAATTTGTATTTCTTTAGTGGCCAAAGATGTTGAACATATTTTTTTCATGTACCCTATTGGACATTGTGGCTCTTTTTTGAGAAGTGTGTTTTCATTACAATTGTTCTTTTTGTGGTGGGTTCACAAATGAGACTCAGATTAAACAGGCCAAATTGAATAGCAATTAATATTTATTAATAATCCAGCTCGTTGGCCAGCAGCAGTGTCTGCTAACAATGGGTACGCTCCAACCAACTGGCACTAAAGTGAAGCTTACATTGCTATTTAAGGCTTTTTAGCATGGAAGGGATTCTGCTGGTAAAATTTCACAAGAAACACAGTTTATCCCTCTGGAACATATTTACCTCAGTTTCCAGGGCAGTTTTCAGGACTGTTGTTTACTCAAAGACCTAGATTCAGTACGATCTAGTTTCAGCAAGACCCTAACCACAAAGTTTAGTCACAGTTCAACATGGTGGTGATTATAATAAGAAGACCAGTTTTATAGTGCTATGAATCTTAACCTGTAATATTTTCAACTGCATTCTTTCATGGAGGGTGTGTTTTGTTGTTGTTGTTCTTTATTCTAGATATTAGTTCTCTATTTGACAAGATGACAAAAAATTTCCTACTGTGGAGGTTGTCTCTTCAGCCTGTTGACTGTTCTTTTTTCTTTGCAAAATCTCCTTCATTTAATATAATTCCATTTTTTGATTCTTAGTAATATATCTTGTGTAATTGGGGTTGTGTTCAGAAAGTCCTGGCCTATGCCTATGTCTTCACAAAGTTTGCATATTTTAACTTCCATCAGATTCAATGTTTCTGACCTAATGTCTAGTGCTCTGATCCATTTTTTTTGTACTGGGGATTGAACTCATGACCTTGTGCTTGCCAGGCAGGTGCTTATGCCACTGAGCTAAATATCCAGCCCCTCTCTGATCCATTTTGACTTGATTTTATTACAAAGGGTGTAAGATGTGGGTCTGGGTTTAACCTTCTGCATGGGGATCACCAATTTTCCCAGCATTGTTTGTTGAAGAGGCTGTCTTTTCTCCAGTGTATTGCTTTTGCCTCTTTGTCCAAAAACAAGTAGATTTTTGTACCTGCAATTGTTTCTTGATTCTGCATTCTTCTGTGTTGGTCAACTTATCCATTATTGTTCCATTACCTTGATGTTTTTATCACTATACCCTTGTCATATAACTTTAAATTTGAGACTGTAACTCTTCTTTGTTTGCTCAAGTTGCTCAAGGGTGCTTTTTGTGTCTCTAGTCTGATTTTTTTAAAGTTAAAACAGTGTGCTTTATAGTTCTGAGAAGAATGCTGCTTAAAATTGCATTAAACATATATATCACTTGTGGAGTGTTACCATTTAGACTACTATTTCTACCTATGCAGATATAGGAGATGTTTTTCCAGTTAATACTTTCTCTTCAGTATCTTTTTTCCCCCAAACCATCATAGTTTTTCTTATAGAGGACTTTTACTTCCTTTGGTCAGTTGCCAGGTGAGTGTGTGTGTGTGTATATATATATGCTATCAAGAATGAGATTGCTTTTTAATTTCTGTCTAAGTGGGTTCATGATTGGTGTATAGGAACACTATTAAATTGTGCCCTGAACCAGCTGGGGGTTTAGCTCAGCAGCATAAATGCCTACTTGACAAATATGAGGGTATGAGTTCGATCCCCAATATAAAAAAAATTTGTACACTGAACATTGTTATCTTTTCTTTGGTCTGATAGCTGTTTGGATATTTACCCCTTTTTGGTTGGATTCTTAGTTGTTGATATTACAAATTATTTGTGTATTTTGAATACAAATTTGTTCTCAGATTTGTGTTTCAGGCCAGGGATTTAGCTCAGTGGTATAAGTGCCTACCTGGCAAGCACTAGGTCATGAGTTCAATCCCTGATTTAAAAAAATAATTTGTGTTTTGTAGAGAAGATATCTAGGTTGTGGCTTGTCTTTTTGATGTCTAAAGAGGGTTGTTGGGAGCCACTGAGCACTAGTTCACTTGTCAAGTGCCCAAACAGGAATGCCCTAAGGGCACAAAATGTATGAGAAACTCCTGAAGATATCGAGTGCTGGAGGGGAACATTGTTCCAGCCCAGAGAACAAGGGGCTTAAGAAGCAAGCTAATTAAGCAAAGGGCCATGGTATTACAAGTGTATAAATAAATGCATTGTGCATTGCAGTGGTTAAGCAGTCTCTTCCTCCTACCTGAGAGGAAGGGTTCCACTTGATCCCAGCTTTCTGTTTCTATCTTTATTTTCTTCATCTTATCATCATCTCCCACCTCCCACCCCTCCCCAAAATTAGAGAGCTTTGTGGACACCGAGAAGAAAATCTAGTTTTATAAACCCAACATGACTGATATATTTACTTTTTTGAGATGGGGATGATTATTTTGGGCACTCAGTCTGAGGCAGCACAGAGGAAATGAAAGAGATAAGAAAGAAACAAAGTAGGAGGAAGAGGCCTTTAGTGAGGAGGCAAGAGAGAGGCTGTGGAGGGAATTCAGAGTCTCTCTTGCTAGACAAAGCAAGAGGGGGTCATTTATATTAACTCTCATTGTGGTGGTGCTAAATTAGCTGGTGATGGTGGAGCAGGAGTGATCTTTTATCTTTGGCATGAACAGAAAAAAAAGGCAGGAAGTCTATTTTGGGTCTGGAGCACTGGAGGAAGAAGACTGATAAGGTGTCTTTTTATTGTCTCCTCACCATGTTGGACCTCAGCCATGATGATTGGCAGATTTATGTGGCTAAAAACCTATCAGGGGCCTCATTGCATAGTTCAGTCTGGTGTTGACCTCACTATGTAGCCCAGGTTGGCTTCAAATTCATAGCAATCCTTTTGCTGCAGGGCTCTGAGTGCTGGGATTATGGGTATGCACCACCACACCCAGTCAATATATTTACTTTTGTGAAGAGAGTTTGAGGCTTAAAGTAAATTTGAGAGTGAGGATAAGGGATTATAGTGTTAGTAAATATGAAAATTTGGGTTAGGGTTTTGTTTTGGGTTGGGGTTTGAGTTTGAATAGAAGTAGGGTTATAGTTAGAGCTAATAATTGGAAAAATTACAGTAAAATTTTATTATATTTTATCAGTTGAATACCATTCCAAGTGTGTTGTGGTAAATTAAAGATGTACATTTTAAAACCATAAAGGAAATAATAAAACATAGTCCAATAGTATATAGTGCATTGTTTTGTTAATTCTGACAAATATGTTAATGACTTAGCTTAAAAATTATTTTCTCATATGCTTGAGGGATAAAATACAAGCAAAAGCTGCCGATGGTTGGGTCTGCAAGAGCTCTCTAAGTACACAGGAGTGGTGGTAGTGGGGGTGGGGGGCAACAATGAGATGAAGAAAATATAGAGACAAATCTGGGGTCAGGTGGAATCCTTCCTTCAGATGGGAGGAAGAGACTGCTCAACCACCACAATGCGTTTATTTATACACTTGTCACACAACAAGGGAGCCAGCTCCCTTATTTCCCTTGTTCTGGAGCTGGAACACTTGTTGGACTCTGTACTCCATGCCCTGAGGGCATCCCTTAGGTGCTCCATGCTCTTGGAGTGCTCCTTAGGCATGCTTTGCTTTAGGCTCTGCATGAGTGAATGATCAGTAGCCCAGCACCTCCCAACAGCCTATAAAATTTCTCCTAAGCCCTCTTTCTTTGACTTGAAGATGACTGAGTCCTAGGCATATCCTCACATGGCCCTTCATATGTCCACCACTGGGTCTTTATTTTTTATAAGTGCTCAAGTCAAACTGGATTAGAACAGATGCACAATTTTGTTTCCTTTTTATTTTTTGTATTTTTTTATTTTTTATTTTTGATAGTTGGTGTCAAACTCATGACCTTGTGCTTGCCAGGCAGGCACTGAACTAAACCCCCAGCTTATTTCCTTTTTAATATATTACAAAAATAAATTGGCTCATGTTAATATGGTGGTACATGCGTGTAACCTCAGCAATCAGTAGGCTGAGGTGGGAGAATCACTGTGAATTTTAGGCCAGCCTAGGCTACATAGTGAACTTGAGTCCAGCCTGAACTACATAATGAGAACCTTTTAAAAAAACTGGTTCACATAAAAGAAGACATAAGGAGTTTAGGCTCATCTGCTTAGAAGGGCCTCACATACTCATTTTCATTCTGTGGATGCCCAGGCTAGTCTGGCCAGTGATTCCAACATAGGAACTCTTAGAAAAATTGTCAGGAGGCATGTTCATCTGTCATGTTACTTGAATAGTAACATTATCTCCTCCAGCTATCCAGAGCTGATGGCCAGTGTCAGTCTTTCAGAGCTCAGCTTGGAAACCCTGTCATCAGGAAGTTTTGGAACCCATTATTCACCTGGCTTGCATTGGTTATGAATTTCATGTTGTTTATATACAATTCAAAGTATCTGGGAACATCCATATGATCATATTCTTGATAACTGTCCTCAAGTATTTGACATTGTATGACTGTTTCCACAATTTATGTCCAGTTGGTGTTTAAAATCCTTGTAAATATATTTTCTTCTTTACTCCTAACATTTACAAACTTATATTCAAATGAGATGACATTAAATGTTCTTACATATAAAAGAATAGAATTATTTAAAATGCCATGCTATAAAATTATAATTTTAATGTGATTCCAAAAGTCAATAGATTTAATTATTTTTTTGGAGGTAAAGAAGTTCATTTCTATGCTTCATGTGATAATCTATGTTCTATACTATAATTGTGAGCCTCAGACTGGATAATTTGCAATGAATAAAGGTTTATTCAGGCTGGGGTTCTGGAAGTCCAAGGTCAAGGGGCCTCAACTGGTGAGCAGAACAACATCTTCCTGGTGGGGATACTCTGCAGAACCAGAGGCAGAGTTGAGAGGATAGAGGTGCATACAAACACTAGTCAAAGTGGATTTTCTAAGCATTCCACTGGACAAAAAACTCAGTAAACCATTAGTCTATGACTGAATTATTCCATTCATTACTTAATCAACTCTCAAAGACACTTCCATTACCAAGTATTTAATATTTACAAAGCAAATTAAATTTCAATATGAGTTTTGATGTGGATATTGAAACCATTGGAGATTATATAGAAGAATTAAATAGTAAATGTAGCTAGTAAAACTCTGCAATATGAAACCAGTGTAGTTAAACTAGACTGAAAATATATTATAAACCCTCCATAATGAAAAGATGCAGCATTAGATAAACTAAAGTTTAAAAAAATCCTAGATCCAGACATGGTAGCACATAATTGTAATCTCAGCACTCAGGAGACTGAGGCTGGAGGATCACTGTGAGTTGAAGGATACCCTGAATTACATAGTGTTTAACACCAACCTGAACAGCACATGGAGACTCTGTCTCAACAACAAACAAACAAACAATCCTCAAAATTGACCTAGGTACAAATATAAATGAATGCATAAATATAAATGATGTATTACATACTTTATCACACTGTATTTAAGTCAGTGGCTAAAACCACAAATCAGAAGGTAAAGACTGTGCTTTAAACTTGAAAAATGGATTGAAAAATAGGAAAAAGTTAAAACTAAATTTGTACTGGCATTATATATAACCTAACAAGAATGAAAAGACTGAGAGATGTAGATACAAAAAATAAGACAGAAAAGCTAAAGAGAAAAGCATTGAGAGAAATGTTTTCCTAACTATGACTTAAAATTCAGAATTACAAAAAAACCATGTAAAAACCTTTTCTAAACATTTTTAAACTTTAATTTTTTAAAAAATTTCTATGTAGATCAGACTGAGCTTGAACTCACTTATGTAGCTCAGGTAATGTTTGAACTCATGATAAATCTCTTGTCTCAGCCTCCCAAGTTCTGGAAATACTGGCACACATCACCACAGGGGCTGAAAATTAAGTTTTGTGGATAACAGAAATAGTAAGACTGAGGTCTAAAAACACTGGGGAAATTTTTTTTTTGCCTAGAAATGGCAAATATTCTCAATGTATCTATAATGCTCCTAAATATGTAAAGACCAAAACCTAGGAAAAGGCCACCCTACTAGACCAAGGGACCTCAGACTTCTTACATATCTCATTGAGGGATGGGTGTATTATAAAGAGGAGTAGATGGCCATCCTTAGGCCCTGGACAGTGAATCTGCAAGGACTGGCCAAAGATCATGTTTTCTGTAATCCTGGGCCACATTGCAGATTCTGGATAATGCAGTCCAGAGGAGGTGGGTTACAAAAATTCTGGGAATTATAATCTCATAAGAGCAAGTTGAGATTTCAGGATATTGCATTCCATGGTGGGGGCTAGAAACACCAAGAATTTAGGGTATCATAGTTCTGGGGTGTGTCTTGCTTAGGAATCTGGGTACATTGGTTCATGAGGGAGCCTGTTGAGAATTTAAGGTACCTTCCTGTGGGAGACAATTTGAGTGGCTCCCCTTGAATGCAGAACAATTGCTGCAATTTTGATTATACTGAGACTTATTTTCTTATACTGATATGTACAGAGCTGACTATGGTATTTCCTTTGTGTTTTCATATTTTGCCTGTAAACTTATTTCTGGGCCTGTTCCTCAACAGAGGTATAATCACAGAATTTTTACAGCTAACCTGTTATACCACATAAATAATATGCTTTCATCCTCTTGTAAAGCTTAAATGTATTCATGTCTATAGATACCTTCCACGATACCTGTCATTGAGGTAAACATAATAAACATACCATACATCATTGTGTATCAGTCTTTGCTAACTTAAGGGTATCACAAAAAATAAAACCTGATATTGGTCCTGCTTATATTAGTAAACCTTTTCAGTGTTTTCCTAACAACTGGAGTATGAAGCATGTTAAAAGGATACCCTATAATCCTAAATGTCAGGCAATAATTAAGCATACTCATTTTAAATTAAAAATCAATTAATCTAATAAAACAAGGGGAAAAACAGGGTCAGAACTCTCCTCAAATAAATTTACATTTTGCTACATATATTTTAAATTTTCTGGCCCCTACCCCTGATTCTGATTTGTTGCCAGCTGTAATACATTGGAGACAAGAATCTGACCATTCTCTAAAGTCCTTGCAACCTGTAGCTTGGCATAACCTCTGAGCAGGTGTTTGAAATGGTCCAGTATCACTTTTAAGTTGGGGTCAAAAATATTCTTATATTTCCACAAATTGTTGGTAGACATTATGGCCATCAGAGATGTTGTATGACCAGAATTTCACCCACCTGCATGACATGTCAAGACCTTGAGCAATGAACCTGACAGCACATTGTTCACTATCCTGGGAAGGCATGAAGCAGACTGTTCATGGGGCTTGCCATTTAATTAACAGCCAGGGTTTGGCTCAATCACCTGATAATTTTTTCTTTATAGTACTTTTTATCCTAGCAGCTACTGTATGTATTCCTTTGGTTCAGAGAGAAGAGTATGGGACTTACATACCTAATCTACCACTGCTCAAACCCTTAAGTTGGATGGATAAGCCACCAAAAATTTTCCACTCTATAGAAAGCAAAAATCCTAAATTTACTATTCTGCCAAGCCCTCATATTTTCATACATCTACAAGAACAAGCTAAACTAAATATCACCTCTCATTTTGTATATCCTCCCTTATGTGTAACCCAACTATAGCAAGATTCTAGCCCAGGTATGTCAGCTGTAAATCGGGTTTGGAAGATACTGATACAGGGGAATGAAACTCCTGACCTACTATGTACAGTACAAGTTCATGTTCTCTAAAATTGAAGAATAAATTTTAGGAACAATAGAGGTAAAGAATAGAATATATTTATTGAGAGAAAGAAAGCTTCTGTCTGAGAGAGAGACAGAAGGTGTCCCGAGCAGTTTGCCAAGGACTCTGTTTTTTCTAGGGACTTTTATAAAGTAAAATCATGGTGTGAGATTGGTTTAAGGTGGGAAAAACTGGGAACTCACAAGGGAGGTGGGCATAAGGTGGGACAGAACTATGGCTAGCCAATAATATTAATAGTTCAGGTAAAATTGATTACATTAGGGACAACTGGGGAAGTGATTCATGTAGAAAGTGGCATTCTTAGGGAGCAGTGACTCTTTCCTTAGGGAGTTGGAATCGTGATTCCTGACTTCTTCAGGGTGATAGGGAACTATTTAGAATTTCTGTCCTTAGGCTATGGATACATTTGCTTGATCTTATGTCTTAATGCCTGACCAAAGCAGGAAGTGTCTGTCTCCCCCATAGTTATAAGGTATCAGGACTTCTGCACTGGCTCTTTCGAGGGCCTAGCCTTATCCCACTGCCTATAATATTTCTAACTAACTTGGCTGCCTATAACATTCCCCTCTCTGAAGAAGTAACCCAAACTTCCATGAAGAGGTAGTGGGTGATGATCGATCTGGCCTCTTTAGGCTGAAGAGGGTCATAATGGTTGAATAGCAGCCAGAAGTACTTCTATAGAGATCCTGTCTAGAGGCCCTTGAGAGAAACCAGGCATTTTCATCTTGGGTAGGCATACAACTTTAAGTCTGGAGGAGACAAAGCCAAAGAAACAGTTAAGTATGTAATTATTTTCCATTGACTAGCACCAGGAAGAAACAATTTTTCATCATCTGATTGTGACCATCCTGATGGAAGAAGCTGACATCTATGGGAGAGAGCCATTCAATTTCTGGATGAGAGTATTTGGGTTCAATATATTCAAGGGAACTTTCCTAAATTAAGAGGGTTTGAATCAGCCTTTTTAGTGGCTGTGTCAGCCAGTTGATTACCCTGAGATATTTTGTCAACTTGTTTTTGATGTCCTTTGTAGTGAATTACTGCTACTTTGTAGGGTAGATAAACAGATAATAAAAGATCGTCTATCTCCTCATGATATTTTATAAAAGATCCATTAGCTGTTAGGTAATTTCTTTCTTTCTATATGGCTGCATGAGCATGTAATAATAGGAAAGCATACTTAGACTCAGTATAAATATTGACCTTTTGTCCCTTGCTGAGTTGTTAGGTTCTGGTCAGAGCTATGAGCTCTGCTAGCTGAGCACTAGTTCCAGGTGCAAGTGAGAAGCTTTCAAGAGTATGGTGTAAAGTTACCACTGCATACCCTGTCTTTCTTTTTTCATCTTCCATAAAGGGGTTGCCATCACAGAAGAGGATTAAATCTGTGTCAGTAAGTGGGGTGTCTAATAAGTCTTTTCTGGCTGCATATGTATGAAGAATTACCTGTTCACAGTTGTGTTTATCAATCTCAATTTCCTCTTCCTGTTCTGGCAAGAAGGTGGCAGGATTTAAGGTGGAACATGTCTTTATTTGAATGGCTGGTCCTTGTAGAAGTAGAGCCTGGTATTTAAGAAATCAGTTGTCAGATAACCATAGACTTCCCTGCCACATTGTGAGGTGTATATACAATGACATCTTTGCCTAAAGTCAGCTTGGTTGCCTCTGGCAATAAGATAGTTACAGCTGCCACAGTTCTAAGGCAAGCAGGCCATCCCTTTGCTACAACATCTAATTATGTCATTGGGCAGGTCTTCTATTTTGCATAAGTGCTCCCAAAGCCATGCCTTGTCTCTTATCTACATGTAAATTGAAATGGTATCCTTTGGCTAGGCTCAGGGCTGGAGCAGTTAGAAGTGCTTGTCTAAGCTTCTGGAATGCAGCTTGGAAATCAAGGTCCTAGCATGAAATATGGATATCTGCCTTTTGGGTCTCTGTTATAAGTTGATGGAGGGGTTGTGCAATGTCACCATATCCTGGTATCCAAAAGTGGCAAAAGCCTGTAACCCTTAGAAATCCCCTTAGCTGTTTTAGAGTTTTGGGCTGTGGGAATGAGAGAATGGGTTTAATTCTTTCTTTTCCTAGTCTTTAGGTTCCCTTGGATATGATGAAGCCTAAGTATTTTACCTCAAGACTGTGAAGTTGGCCTTAGATTTAGAAACCTTATAATCTTTATCTGCTAGAAAATTTAACATAGCACAAGTGCCTTGGTTACAGAGCTCTTCTGAGGGGACTCATATTACAAGGTTGTGATCTGGGAAAACTCAAAACATGCCAAGTCATGGGAAAGCACTTGTCCAAAAAGATGTGGATTATCTCTGAACCCTTTGGGAGGCACAATTGAGATGCTTGGTGCTATGGATTTTCAAAAGCTAAAAGAAATTGAGAATTTGTATGTAAAAGAATACAAAATAAGGCATCTTTTAAATCTAATACTGAAAACCAACTGGCATCTTCTGGGATCTGAGAAAGGAGAGTGTATGGATTGGGTATCACTAGGTGAATGGGCATTACTGCCTCATTTATCAATCTAAGATTCTGTACCAACCTCCATTCCCCATTGGGTTTCTGAATTCCCAAGATTGGAGTATCGCATGGACTATTAAGAGCTCAAGTAAACCTTGTGCCCTTAGATAAACAAGTATAATATTAATCCTCCCTTAACTTTGAGTCTTAAAGAATATTGTCTCTGATGAGGAAAAATAGTACAGTCCCTGGGATGAATCTGTACTCAAACAGCTCTTATTGCCCTACCTATTCTACCTTTAATTGCCCGTACTTCAGGATTTATTTCTGTCTCCAAGGGTAAGGCAGCATACCTGACCTGGGTGCCTATATGTCACAGTATTTAAACATGATAAAATATTTCTTCCTAAGAGGGGAACTAGACTTTCAGGCATAATAAAAAATGAATGTGTAAAAAGAAAAACCATCCCAATTACAGCCTAAGGGTTGTGAAAAACAGTGAATTATCTCCTCTCCAGTGTCTCCTTTCACTAAGGTGTGTTGACTAGAAGGAAGGCCAGGATTGAAAAGAAGGACCTAAAGGCTTGCACCAGTATTCAAGAATAGGCTGGTTTCTTTTCTCTCTATAGTCATGATTATCTGGGGTTCCTCGGTGGAGATGACAGTCTGGCCAGAGGGAGAGGGCAGTGAGTGCCCCAGGGCCCTTCAGTCTTGCTGGACGAACAGATAGAATGGGTTTGAAGCCTTGGGCCTTGGCCTCAGAGGGTAGTCTGACCTCCAGTAGTCACCTTTGCAGTCAGGGCATGGCCCAGGGGGCTTCTGAGTGCAGTCCCTCTTAAGGTGACCTGGCTTGTGGCAGTGATAGCAGGTAAATGTTGAGCTCTTCTTGGAACCCCACGAACCAGATTTAGGGTCTATTTCTCTTAAGCCTGCAGCAAAAGCAGCTGCTTTTTCTTATTCTCTTTGTTTTCTCTCTTTGACCTCCCTCTCATCAAGGTTATAAAATACTGAGGAGGCAACTTTTATTAAAGTAACAAGTGAACTATCTGGAGCAAAAGTCATCTTTTGTAGCTTTTTTCTAGTGTCTGGAGTTGACTGAGTAATAAACATGTCTTTAAGAAAAATATGTCCCTCTATGGAATCAGGATCTATACATACATTTTATTGCTGCCTCTGATAAATGATTTAACAAGTCAGAGAGATTTTCACTTTTTACCTAAGAAATAGCTGACAATTTAAAATATTGTTGTCAGGCCACTGGGGTCTTGGGTAGGAACTGCTTGTGCACCAGTGGGAACTGGTGGTTCCTCTGGCTGTCTATCTTCTGGCTTTCTAAAATAATAATATGACATTCATCTCCAAAGGCAATAGAAGCTTGTAATGCTGCCTTTCTCTCACTAGAAGTCAATGTTTGATTTAAGAGTAACATTACATATTTGCAGCCTAGCTTATAGGTCTGAGTAAATCCTCTAAAGACATCAATATCCTTATCAAGGTCATCTGAAAATTTTCCTAGTTCTAGCTTAATTTGCTTTAAGTCACTGAGAGAAAGAGACCTATGAATGAGAGTGGTCTCATCAGGATTATAATTATATCTGGAATAGATAAGAATTATTTTTTAATGCAAAGAAAAAATTAAAATAATGCAGTTCTAACCCCTTTTCCTCTTTTTTTTTTTTGTACCAGGGATTGAACTTGTGACTTTGCACTCAACAGGCAGGATCTTTATCGCTGAGCTAAATCTCTGGCATTTTCTCTTTTTTACAGTATGATTTTAGTCATAAAAGAACATCATAATTAATATTTCCCTCTGTATTAGATTTTGGCTCTAGGGGGTAGGTAGGCCATGCTTTTGTGCAGAAAAATACCAAATGGCCCTTTTTCAACATAGAAGAGTCAAACATCTTCCAGTACTTAAGAATGCATTCCAAAAGAGTAAGGGACTTTGGCATTGTGTTGCCCATGGCTGTAATATAGAAGCAAAGCATAAGTATGAAACCATTTTGTACCTGAGAATTGAACTCAGGAACTTTTACTGAGCTATGGATGATATTGAGCTTTCTAATTATGCAAATAAAGGAGATAAACAAGGTATCCCTTTTTATTCCTATTTACTAAATTGTTCCTTGGTGTCCCTGGGTTGACACTGCTCCAGCGCAGGTGGATGTGACCTGGGGAGGATGGAAGATAGATTTGGTCAGCCTATCCACCCTCAGCCTGATGCACAATCCTATCTTGCCAGATAGCTCATGCACTTTGTTTCCATGAGGAATGCTTAAAGAACGAAGTATAACTTTGTGTGATGACCTCACAACTTTGCAATAATGCAGAAGGCCTCAGGCTGTAAGATACTTATAACTGTATCTGTAACTGTAACTGAGGACACTTTAGGGCTGCTGTCAGTCCCCTGAGACCACCAGCAGAGGGTACAGTGCACAGAGGATGGACATTACCAAAGGTCTCTAGAGGACATAACATTGTTCTACCTGCTGTAACTCTGGAACAAAGCTCTTGCTTCTTGTCCTGAGAGCCTAGCTGGAGGAAGCCTTAGGATTCTTGCAGAGGCCTTGGGAAGAACTCATTGATGTGACTCTATGGGCTTCCCCTTATGCTGTCCCTGTGGTCCTGCAAGGCAGTGCCTTATTAAACACTGAACTTAAGGATGGTGAACACTCTTTCTTTCTTTCATCATGATGGCAGATACAGGTTACTGATGTGGGGGAAAGAAACTCCCAACCTGCTAGATGTCTTGCATGAGTTCATGTTCTCTAAAATCAGATAATTAATTCTATGTAAATGGAGCTTAAAAGCAGAATATATTTATAGGGGAAAGAAAGCTTCTGTCAGAAAGAGAGAGAAGGAATTCCAAGTGGGTTGCAAACGAATGCCTTTTCTAGGGACTTTTATAGGAGTGGTGTCTGTCTCCCCCACAGTTGCAATGTATTTCCTCTTTTGCACTTTGTCTTTTGAGGCCCTGGCTCTGTCTGACTGTTGATAGTATTTCTACCTAACTTAATACTGTCCCTTTCTTTTCCCATGTTAATGGCAGACACAAGTCACCAGCTACTCCCTTGACTGCTTGGTTATGACCCCACAAGCTATTAAACTTCAAATTCATTGCCAGGGGATTTGAGATGGTGGATGAGAAAGCACTCATGTTGCAGTTCTGTTTAGTGTTCCTGAAATGTCCAACTTTCTGTTCCTGTAAGAATCTGTGGCCATAACAACCACAAAGTTAGTACCAGTTGCCAGTGAGACCTCATTCCCAGTGAGAACATTCTTGGGTGGGGGGATCCCTTGGCTGAGCTGTGCTGACTCTTCCCTTGCATCTGGAAGTAGATCCTGGGGCATCTTTCCTATTCTGGAGGACTCTGGTCCCAAACACTCCCAGGGTAGAAGTCAGGAGAGATGGTGTGTGTGGCTTCTTAGGAGGTGGCCTTGGACAGTGTGGAGGTGGAAGGAGCCTTCTGCGTCTGAGATGGAGGGTAGTCCAACAGACAGTTTAACCCCACACTCACTGATATGGAGTCACTCTTAAGACTGGAGTGAATTCCAGAGAGGAAAAAAAAAAAAA